>JAJMEQ010000008.1:0-163292 GCA_030574255.1 Groenewaldozyma tartarivorans | reverse complement strand
AAAAAAAAAAAAAAAAAAAAAAAAAAAAAAAAAAAAAAAAAAAAAAAAAAAAGCTTAAACCGGATCGTAAAAGATTGGCACACATACCAATACAAGTATGGCAATGACGCCCTTGCAGTTGGTCATTCCTTCTCTGCACGCCCAATAGAGCCAGTAACATCCGGCAACAACCTTGTTCCAGTAATACAACCCCTAAATATAATGAGATCTCCTCCTCTTTTTTTTTTTTTTTTCAATCATCTATTTTTTTATTTCCTTACTTCATTCCTGCTTCCTTTTTCCACAGCTCTTTTATTCGTTTCTCACAGGATTTAGCGGGTTTTCCAACTTTTTCACTTATCCGTTTCCATTTCATATCCTCGTCTTCGTCATATGCAGCTTTGAGAAGTTCGTCTTCGTCAAGTGTCCAAGGGTTATGTTTCATGTCGGCATAAAAATGTTTTTTAATGGCCCCGGCTGATCTATTGGGAAATGCTTTAGTGATATCGGGCCACTTTTTACCAGCCTCGACTAGTTCTAGAAGTTTGGCCTCCTCTTCCTTTGACCATGCTAATGGTCTATTCTTAGACCCAGTAGGGGATCCCGCGTATGATAAAGAAGGTGATGAGGATATGGGTGTCTGCAAAGTAGCGACTGATGAATGCAACGAAGAATAAGGATAAGAAGAGAGTACAGTAGCACCATCACTATATCGACTATGTTGGGTCGTACTTTTCGCTGGGAAATATAGTTCAGGTGTTGATGAAACCCGTTGCTTTTTCTTTGTCATTCCGTGAAGCCCTGTACTTTGTGATCGCTGATTTGTCTCTGGATAAGATGGATATTGGTAACGCTGACTTTCGTGATTTGATTGCTGTTTATGATCTTGTTGCAAGGAAGACTGAGAGTTCCCATAAAACGGGTAATGCTGCGATTGGTCTACCAGTGATCGACTTCTTCCAAGCGTATCCAAGTAACTTACCTGCGAAGAATAGGCGGGCTGCTGCCTATAGTAAGTTTCAACAGAGTCAAAACTGCCCAAGTACGGCCTCTTGAACCCATGTTGCTGTTGTGGCTGTTGTGGCTGTTGTGGCTGTGACTGCGATTGTATAGGTTGGCTTATGGGTGCATCAGCAGCAAAGGGATATTGTTGATATAAGCCAAAATATTGACTACCCGATGAGGTTGATTCTAGTGGATAGGATGAATAAAGCGACTGACTGTATTGCTGTTGCCCTCCAGTTTGTTCTTTACCTTGTTGTTGTTGTTGTTGCCTGGATGAAGTCTGTGAAACTGATGAGGGCAATTGTTGGAAGTCTTCTGAGTCAAAGTTATTGCTAGGACCAACAGAAAGTCCAAACAGTTCTTGGGTACTAAGAGTAGAGAGATCAATGCCTCCACGAGCTACTCTACTCCCACCTGTAGTTGATTGTGAACACTGTTCCACAGATGACCCACCAGTACGTTGGTTTTGATCGCTATTGCGCTTAATCGATTGAGGCATGCTGCTGATGCCAGATCTACTAACCTCTGTGGGGTATTGAGCCTCCGTTTTGTTCTCAGACACTCTGCAGTCATCTTCAGTTTTGATAGTTCTTCTAAGATCATCAGGCTGACCTGGAAATGAATAGGTGTGTTGTTGATCCGTTTCGGGTGTATGCGACAATGAAGGGTGCAGTAATGATTGAGACTTCCCTCTATCAGAAGACCCTTGAGACAGACTTAGCGCTAATGTTGTTGAGGATTCTTCCTGTTTTATGCTTACTCCTTGGTTAGTAGAACCACTTTGTCCAACACTTGGCGACACTTGCTCTAATTGAGATTTTGAAAAACTTGAGTGCGTATCAGTGTCAGATGATCGTTTTCTCTGGTGTTGTTGTTGATAACTAGGATGGGGGTGATGCTGCTGTTGATGCTGCTCACTCCAGTTTCTAGGAAATAACTCTGTGCTGTCTTGCTCAAAACTAGATGAAGAAAGGCCAGTACTAGTAGCAGCGTCACTTGACGTCGCCTGGTTGTTTTCAGATGCAGGGTTTGACCCGGTAATTTCCTGACTTCCACTTCCGCTCTGTTTTGGGTGGTTATAGGATTCAATTTGCTGCAAGCTCTGCTGATGCAGCTCCTTAATCTCACCGGCTGTGCTCTTCGTATGGGATGCATACCTTTGCGATGAAGTAGCGCTATCTGTTCTGTGGGTATTGCTTGCTGCATAAATCCTATTCGTGTAACTTTCTCCATCACCGCCCTTTGCGTCCATGGGAAAATACCACTCTTAACCTGCTTGATTGTATCAATACAGAACAGGAATATGTGTATTGGTATAAAAAACTGAAATAAGAAATAAAAGTACAAAAAGTAAAAATAAAAAATATGCTCACGAAAAAAAAAAAAATAAAGGAAAGCAAAATAATGAGTTTGTAAGGAAGTCTGTCGGTATACAACCGTAAGGTATCTTCCTAAGCGGTGGTACCCAGATTTGGCCCAGTAAAGTTATGTGGTAGCAGCTGAAAGTCTATTCTAGCACCCAAAAATCTTACTAGAGAAAGGTACCCAACACAGAGATTCAAAGATGAAGGCAAAGATGGCTACTAAATTGACGGATATTTAAAATATGGCTTGAGCTTCCCGTGCACGAGCATCAATTGTCCATTGCTCGTAACTGCAAAAATATACTTCGGATAGCCGAATAAGTGTAAATTAGCCGATAATATACCCTGAAAGAATACGAAAACTGTACTCTTCCAAAATACACCCTTAGGCAAAAATATATCCCTTATACCAGATCCTAAACCAAACAATACCCTTGAGATTCAAATATATCTTCTGTAGCGTCAGTATGCAGTAATTTAATGATGGGGAAGATTCCGATTGTATCGATGCAAGTATCCAGTAGTATCGGGTACGCAACTCCTGTAAGGCGGTATTGCGCGTACTGACCAGCTGTAACAAAAAAAAACTTGCACCTACAGTGAAGTCAAGTAGATGTAACTTGATAATCTGTAATCCGTAGTAGCTGTGTTAAAAATACCTCGTGCTGTAGGTATCACCAAGTTTGTAGTCAGATTCTATGCCGCTTCTTTGAGCTCAACTATAGAGCAGTAGTATTAAAAGAAAGGATTAGCAAAGCGAGTGTTTTAGTATATATAAAGAAAATGAAGATAAAAATATCAGAACCGTTCCATTGGATTAGTCTCCAATATTATAGCTATGATTTTGATAACTAGCCGATTGGAAGGGTGGCACCTCCTATTCACTCCTTCGCCAAAGAGCATGGGAAAAAAAAGTAACGCTGCCATTAATATTATAATAGATACCGGGTCCCCTAGAAATTTCAGCTGGTACACGCATATAGTTAGATATCAATATAATCATGGTACAGCTTAGAGATGAACCATTGTGGCCAAACTTTAACCCTAATAAATCAATATATTTAATCCATATTATGGAAGCCTCTTTATAAAAAGCTGTGTGAAGAGAACAAAAAAAAAAATTAAAAAGTAACGGTTAACTCATTTTTATCTGTTATAAGAGATGGCATTAAATCTATACCCCACTGTCCAATTTCCATTGTCTATTGCAGGCCAGGCCCACTTTTGATAATTTGTGGTCCCCACTTTGAGTATATTTGACTATACAGCCGATATGGCCAGACTTGATATTCCTTTCCTTCCAGCAATGTACCTCCAGATAAAATGTTCGTAAAGTTCATTGGCTAGATCTGTTTTCTCGCATATATGTAAGCTTTGAGCCTCGCGCCACCCTACTGCACTATGGGTAGATGAAATTATAGTTTGTTTGTTCAATTTCTTTTTTCTGTTTTTCTTTTACTAGAATCATTGTGATCCAACATCGACATATTGAAAACTTAATCTTCCATTGGAAGATGTGTGCTTCATTCGCCTTGAATTCGCTAATTTATTTATACGTTCAGTAATAAGATGAGAATCAAATATGGACCCATTCCATCACTTTTCAGTCGGGCACCTAAATTTATAGTGGATGCTTACAAGTAAGACCAGCATGAAGTAGATAGGTCTTTTCTGGGGTGACATTATTCTCAGAGCTGTTTAAGAGCATGCCCTCCTTTAAACACGGTAACGAGATACACGATAGCAAAGAGTTAAGACACATCTAAGACATGCTTCTGGCCCACCTTTCCATTGTGGTTATTATTCGCGTAGATTATATAGCCTAGCATACATTCTGCACACTCCTGTCTGTTATTATCTCGGCACATTGCGTTTCTTTGTATATGCGCCTGATGAAATAAGTGCATCCGACGCCCTTAACTCCTGCGAGAGAACACATAGTTATCCGGAGGCTAGGCTTTCTAGGCCCTTTCCGGGCAGTTTTTCCATAAATGCAACGATTAAAGTTGCCCCACACCATATAAAACACAATGAACACAAAGCACACAGGAGATTAACTTCAGGGTCCTCTGGAGCTTACCTATTTCTTTCGCCGAGCTTTCTTCTCCATTGGAGCTGTCCGTGTGTGTGTCGGCATGCTACTATGATGTCTAATAATAAGAAGAAGTTGAGCCCAAATATTGGATTAAAACTCTGAACTCATTCAAGAGCATGTACAACAATTAAGAGGCTTAACAGCTGGGGTAAAATAGCCCCACTCGCTGGATTTAAGAACGTAAAAAGAAGAGATCGCACACGGTGAGTACTGAAGCGAATTTGGAGGTAACTTAGGTATATTAATTTGCATATTCAATCGATTTTGTGTGGTATTGATGAAAATGGTATCACACGAGTTCAGGGCCGGGCACTCACTGTAAGGGTATTAATTCATATGCTTTTTCCTCTGCAGAAGCTACCATATTTATCCAGCTACTCCACGTCCTATCCAATAAGTTATGTAATCCTGGACCGTTGTTATCCTATTCAACGTTACGTCCGACCGCGAGTATATTCTGAATTCATACTCGAATGTATCTCTCATGATGATCATAACGTTACGTTAACTTTAACGTTAAAACGTTTTAAGCGCTGAAAACTTTAGAACGTTCCATATTGCAATATGCAGCCGTAATTGGCTGTCGACAAGGTACGCGTACGGTACACGTGCGTACGAACGTACGTTACGTATCTAATCGATCGTGATTTAAATCGATCGGATCCGATCCTGACTCTAGCGTTATAATGCACATACGTATCTGCAGTATACGTACGTACATGTATGTATACATGTACATATACATATATGTAATTATGAAATTTCGAAACTAAATATTAAATATTATTTTCAATTGAATACGTTGGCGTTGACGTTCAGGTTAACTGCCGGTAGCTATAGGACTAAAGCATTTAGACTCCCTCGAGCTGTGGAATGACCTCCGGCTGAGATTCAAAATCCTGTGTTTACATCTCTGATAATAATAGCTAAGATAATGGTGAAACTAGTTGTAACTGATAAAATACGAGACTCAATCCGTGAGTTTTCAAAATCCCAAACTGGACAGCCTTCAACGCTTTGCTCCCTTAAAGTCTTATCCCTGGGTGCACTTACAGACGATCAAATTGGCTCGTTAAAGTTTGTTGACCATAAGGACCTTCTTACCATCTCTCATCATTTGAAGGAACGGTACTCCTCTAGGATTGGTAATTATACCTTGCGTGATCTTGTTAGAGGATCAGAAGTATATATACCGCCCAAGCCTATACCTCCTCCTAAAAGCAAGAAGTTTCTTGAACAAATGGAGCAATTAAGGAAAAAGGCCCAAGAGGATGAGTATAAAGCACTTTTAGGTAAAGATGTGGATCTTTACCATGGTGACTACGAGCATATGACACCCGGGCAAGAAGTGAAAGTTGTTCGAGAACAGCTAAGCACCATTATTAATATTTTGATATCGGTAGCATCTGTTGCTTGGGCATTGTGGTTTTGGACGGGCTCCTCGGGATATAGTGATGCGGCTAGAACGCTTATATGCGTTCTGGGGGGCTTACTAGTTCTAGTTGCCGACGTAGTGGTGTACCTTGGTTACCAGAATAAAATCGAGACAGCTAAAGAAGTGGAACAAAAGAAAGTAGAGAAGAAAGTAGTTATCTCTAGTACCGTGTTTGAAAACAACAATAAGCCTATAAAATTAAAGAGCGGATTTAGTGGGAGGGATGAATCTGTTTCTGAGTTAAGATACAGATCAAAAGTAGAAACAGAAAAGTAGTTAGCTACTTCTCCATTTTAGACAAAGATGTAGGGATGCCTGCATCTTGAAGAGATATGGAAGGAGGTGCCGGTGGAAGCTTTCTTCCATCCTCAATTATTGCATTGGATGTCCTAAATCGTTAGTCACAGTATAACAGGTTAATAGGCAATACTTACAAAAGCTGGCGTTGTCGTTTATAACTCCATTTCAAAATGATACGGAACAGATCCAGAGTACTAAAATTAGGCCAAAGCGCTCTAACAAACTCAATCTGAACATTTGAATTAGTTTCCCATAGCATGAAGTCAGATAAACGAGTATTGCCGCTAGTTCGGACAAGAATATCTAAAGGCGCGGATTCATGGGTATAAAGGGCACTCTCGAAGGTGTCGATGTTAATATCTTCCAGATTCAGGCTACCACTTTCCACTTTTGTTACAATCTCTTTTATGGCTTGTGTCATGTCATCTCTGGACGTGTACGCAAATGCTATGTTTAGAAGCATTCTATACTGTTAGTGTTCAAGTCAAGTTCATCTAATCTTGCGACATACTTCCGGTTATCCTTTGTCTTCTCTTCAATCTCATCAATGGTTTTGAGAATATCCTCAGGAATATAATCCCTATTCCCAAGAACCTTGACTTTGATACCAGCTCTATCTTTTCTTGCTTTTGTTAGATCTTGGCGTGATATTATCTTTGTTGCAACTTACATGTCGTCGGAGTCATTCATATTTGCCATATCTGCCATGACGGGTACAATCTTGACCCGAATCATATCCATGAGCGCGTCAACTTCCTCCTTAGACCGTTTGAAGTTCTCAATAGAGAACGCATACACGGTCACCACTTTTATTCCAACTGCGTTGCAAAATTCAAGAACCTGGTTGTTAGCTTTGTAGGAAACTATGGGGGTTTTTGTATGTGTACTGACCTTTGAGAACGTATAAAACCCTGCAGAGTGCCCTTCATAAGTAGGCAGGTTATTTTCTTTGGCATATCTTCTGTTTCCATCCATTACAAAGGCGATATGCGATGGAACTGGACCTGTTCGAAGTACTCTGGCTCCAAGGTCGACGAGCAGTGACTTTGCATATCCCAGCATGGGAAATTGGAAGACCCATCTTACTACTCTGCGGGACATGGTTCTATTTTGAGGGATGGTAGTATTAGTGGTGTATCAATGTGAAAGAGTGAAGGATAAGATTAAGGAAAGTCCTGTTAGAACATGTCATAAGCTGGAAGGACAACTGGGTCATGTTGTGGTGGGATTTTATGAGAAGTCATATTTTTATAGTAAATTTTCTAGGAACAAAGTAACAACTCTTTTTTATAACGTCAAAATAACTTTCTAGAACTCATTTTCCCAATTTAATGTACAAATCCCATACCGAGTATGCTATCTAGAAAATAGCAGGTCTTCTCTACTCATGTCAAATCAAAATAGTGGTGGTTGAGCATTACAGTGTCACGTGACTAGTGTACGGCTGAGAATATTTCAATTCGCGAAACTAACGCGAAGTCATACCGGTATTCCCGATCACAGAAAAAGTCGTTCGAACGCGTGTCTCGTGAGATCTCTGTTATTAAATATTTACGCGTACCTTAAATTTGGGCTTGCAAGACGGCACATGCAGATAATTATAATTAAGTAATATTACAAATATTTTACATTGGAACCAGTTGCAACAAACACGGCCAGAACTACTTCAGCACGGCCTTCAATCAATATTAACGCGTGTTATTCTTCATTTATTCTGTCTGGTTTAGGAGAGCGTCATGTTTTATTCCGACGTGCTTCTCCAGAAAAAGGGTCCTTTGGCTCATGTTTGGTTAGCAGCTAATTTAGAACGCAAGTTGTCGCGAACTCAATTTCTTTCTGCGAATATCCAAGAATCTGTGGATGCAATTGTTGAGGAATCTGAGGGGCCACTCGCGTTAAGATTGTCCGGTCAACTTCTATTAGGATTGGCAAGAATTTATAGCCGTCAAGCAAAATATCTTATGGATGACTGTAATGATATCTTTTTCAGAATTAAAACCGCGTTCAAGCCTGGATCTGTGGAAATAACTATCAACGCGCCTACAACAACACGACCTCAAAATTTGACTTTACAGAATACTGTAACTAACCTGGATTTACTCTTACCAGAATTACCCTTTGACCTTTCGTTGCCATCGAATTTCAACAACAGCTTACCTTCTTCGTTATTTCAAGGCGCTGATAGAAATATATCTAGCGCGAAAGATATAACTTTAGAAGACGTGTCGTTAGAGATGCCACGTGGTATGGATGATACAGACAACCTGGATAATATTATTGGCGAAGATATAGGTATTGATTTTGGTGCTGACGTGACTGCGCAGTTACCTGAAGATGGGATAGAGCAAGCCAGAGATGCTGGAGTGCAAGATATGGGTTTAAAAGACTATGATTATGATATCGATGATGGTATGGATGCTGGTGGGTATGATGATGGTGAGGCTCTTAGAGACCTTCCTACTGGTGATTTTCCCTTGACCCCTCCTCATGAAGCTGATAACAATAATGTGTCTATATATGATGGCGGAATGAGTGATTTTAATGTCTCGTTAGAGCTTGAAAGTCTCAAACCTCCTACTAAACGAAGAAAGAAGGTTTCTACACTTGTTGCAGATCCTGATACTTCTACTCAACAATCACAGCGAGCATTGCAACACTTACGAGATGACCGTTCTAAGATATTAAAAGATCACACTTCTTTGGTTCCTTCAAATTCTGCACTGGCGAGAGCTGTGGTGTTATCTACTAATACTAATGCATATGTTGAGTTCCTCTATAATCCATCTCATGTTTTCT
Organism: Groenewaldozyma tartarivorans; assembly: GCA_030574255.1. Lineage (NCBI taxonomy): Eukaryota > Fungi > Ascomycota > Dipodascomycetes > Dipodascales > Trichomonascaceae > Groenewaldozyma > Groenewaldozyma tartarivorans. The sequence continues at coordinate 154,318 of JAJMEQ010000008.1, read as the reverse complement.
TTTCTGCTGGGATTGGTGCTTATCCTAAGGAAGTCTCAGAGCTGTACCGTCATGATATACAGAAGGAAAAGTCACAGTCGCCTGTTAATGTGCTTGACGATTATGATTACGATATACAGGATAATATGGGTGGTGCTGATGATGTCGATTATGATGACTATGGAGTATTTGATAACCATGAAAATGGAAGTCAACTAGAACAAAGCCAAGACGAATCTTCTCAAGGGCCATCTGAAGCTCTTGTGTCCAACTCTTATGGTGTTTCCAAGCAAACAGTCGAGGTTGCAACAAAACTCAGAATAGATTTATACGACAATTCGGATAAGAGTTCATTCTCGCGTCTTTTGACGAAAGAGAAGACAAGGTCAGAAAAAGCTGCTTTATTCTTCGAATTACTAGTTCTAGCAACCAAAGATGCAATTAAGGTTGAACAGCCCGAACCATACCAAGATATTTTTATCGAGGGTAAGAGCAAATTGTATGACCCGGACTTCGATATTGAGCCTTCTCAAGTTGTAGCTAGCTGAAAATAACGTTATTTTTTAATGAATTCTAGTTTTAAATATATTCATTCATCATCTTCTAAACTATTTAGAATATTTTTCATTGATATGGAATCTTCTGATGACGGGGCAGATATAGAGTTCTTTCCGAGCTCAAAAACGCTGAGTACTCCATCTAAACCGCCGACTGCTAGTCTTGTACTTACTCCATTCTCATCAGCAGGTGCCCATGCAACTTTATGGAGTGGTCTATTGAGAATACCATCCGATAAATCTTTAATGCCAGTAGGCTGTATTTTTAGCCAAGGAGCCGTCAGGTCTCTATTAATATCCCAGATTTCAAGGTTCCCTGTACCATCAACATTAGCAAAAATATTAGAGTTCGTTGGTGACCATTTGACATCATAGACCGAGTCTTTACACTTAAATGTCGCTACCGGTGAAGGAGTATAAACCTTATCCGACAAATGAGCACTAGATAATCCCTGCGTATTAAGCTTCCATAGTTTAACGGTCCAATCCAGACTTGATGTCAAAAAGTACTCTGAGAAATCTATATGTCCCGCAGATGAATGGCAATCAATCGCTGTAATGGGTGCCCGGTGACTCTTGTAATACCGACTCTTATCAAGTCCTGAGGTTATACCAGCTTGGCTGTATTGGTTACAATGATATGCTGTTCCATCTTCTGCTCCCACCAAGACTATGGATGGGTTCCATGGTGTCAAATTTATACTTGTCGGTGTTATAGAATCAAACTCAGACGTAGCTGGTGATTTTAAACTGATCTTACTCTGTGGCCTCGCAAGCATATCTAGACCCCATTTGCATATGACTCCATCCGTGCTACATGACATAAGAAAATTGGCATTTTGTGTACCTTCAATTAATAATGAATAAATAGGAAAGAGATGCCCGACACCGGAAAGTGGCGATGATAGGATCGGTCTCGGGCCAGTTCTTATATCCCAGGATAGAATCTGGCCATTGTAAGCACCTCCAAAAATAATTCGGCCATCAAATGGTGAGAATTTCACACTTAAAATGTCACTTGAAGCATATAACTCATATTCTGGGCGCGATCTCATATGAATGTTCCAGACTCTTACTAACCCCTTGGAGGATAAACGATCATGACTATCTTCCGAATACGACGATGCAATAAGTTCAGGAACTTTCACTGACCAGTCAACATCAGTTATAGCACGTACCTGTGATGATTCTGACCAATATTGGCCCGACTGAAGAATCATACTATTTTGAGCTTTCGTATTCTCTTCATTTACTATTTTGCCGTAATCCTTTGTAATATCATAATCAAGATCGACTGCACGACCAACTATTTTCCAACTCTGATCCACAAACCCTTCAAGGGTATTATCTGACAAAAGCTTCTCATCCTCTTCAATTCTTTTAAACTCAGAGTGTGGCACCTCATTCTCTGTTTCGTTTTCATTGGCAGCAGCTGGAACTCCAACTACGGGGATATCATCTTCCACTTCATCTTCACTGATGTTTCTTTCTTCGCAGGGTTCGGGAGATGGCGGCCTACTGGTTTGCACTTCCTTGCTATAAGTCTCAACTGCATGCCTTTGTGGGGGTACGTCAAAAATATCGATGATTGTGGTGGCAAGCGGCTCAATAACTCCTTCGACATGTGAAGTACGGCTTTCTGTGCTAGGCAGAGATATCCCTATGGTTTCCAGTAACTTATTTGGATCCTGTTGTTCTAAAGCGGGCGCCTAAAGGTCAGTCTCTTCGTATCTTGCACCTGTCGAACTGGCTTACATTATTTTGGGAGTCGAATTTTGATTCACCCTGTCTAAGTTCACGTAACCGACGTAGCTCAGCCAGCCGAGCCTTTTTTGCCTCTATCTCCGATTTACGCTCCATAAATGACCGACCGTTGGTCCATGTCACTAGCCCAGGTTACAATGAGCGTTTCTCCGTTGGTTGAGACTTGCTGAATCTACAAAGCGGGTTTTTTCCGTCTTGACGTTGTTCGACTGACGACGCGTTTAAACTAGTAAAAGATTTAATATGTTAATATTTAATTTAGTTATCGATGATGGATCGCGATATCGATAGATATATCCATCGATGTCGAACCCGTTATAAAATTTATAAATCTTTATGATCATATGCAGATCTGTCTTTTGATAGCTAGTAATCTTCTGTAAGAAATCGGTAAGTGCTCAAGTGGAACAGTAGGAGCTTGTAGAGGAAGGGTAAGCTGGTTCTTAGCTAGTTTGAACGGTGGAATAGCCCGGATAGCACGATAGAATTGAAGATCTGATTTGTTAGTCGTTTAATGATCCTTTTTGGAGGATTCATTTCTTCATAGTTAATTATTCATTGGTACATTTGCTTAATTGGGCTTGAGAAAGATTATATACGTTTGATATGGATTTCAGTGCAGATGACATTATTAACAACCTGACGGTTGACAATGAATTTAGGCAGAATACGCATTTCGGGGATAATCAAAAAAAAGAGGATTATCTAGAATTGAGAAAAGCATTTGTGTCAGAAAGGATCGCTCCTGAAATACTAGAGTTTAAAGGAGCTTTACTAGATAGAATATTGAACCGTCTGCGACTACAGGTAAGTGTAATAGTATAGAGATGAATGCAGGGGTTAACTTGTACAGATGGAGTATATCGAAGAAAACTCTTTAGAGCTTGGATCAGGAAATGATATAAAATTCAAGTTGTTAGTAGTTGAAACGGAAGTTGAACGTATGAAATATGTTTTAAGAGCGTATCTTAGAACAAGATTGCAAAAGATAACCAAATTTGCCCTATTTATTAAAAACGAAGAGTCGCAATTAATGAAATTATCTGAAGATGAAAGAGTTTTCATGACTAAGTAAGTAAACTGCAATTGTCCCAGATGGCCAAGAACTAATAGTTAAAGGCACTCAAATTTGTTGCATGACCTATATAAAAACCAATTCCTAAACTCGATACCTGAAAATCTTCAATCGTTGGAGGACACAACTGGCGGCATATCGATGATAGATGTACCCGATTTTGAGAAGGCGGTATTCTTCAAAGTGAAAAAAACAATAGAAGAGCCTGTTCATGTTGGACAGGACGATGTTGAACTGGAAGCTGGTAGTATCTACGTTTTACGATACCATGCGATTGCTCCATACCTTGCTGATGGTTCAATTGAGCTCTTATAACGTGTGCTACTGTATAATAGTATTTGCATATTTATACTAAATTACTGATTTTTAATTAAATTCTATAAATTTCCAACTGCAGACTTAAGCCGTTTGAGTCGTTTCACGGAATTCTACCGTGGCCTCTCCCCGGATTTCCAAATTCCAATATTAATATTGTCCGTCGACGTCGGTCGCGACGCGTCATTGATCAATAATTTTACACGTACGTAACGTTATACGCATACGTTATGCTGCAGATCAAATTGCGTCGTACGTTATATATATAGGCATCTGCACAAATAAAGCAGATCTGGTACGCAATAATACCGGTACCAGTATACGTACAGTACGCACGTATACTGCGGCCGCGCAGCTGCAGGCTAGCTAGTTATATGTAGCTATAGCTAGTTTAAACAGCTGCAGGTTACAAACAATTTGCAAATTGGAGCTAATAACGCTATAGCGGTAGTGCTAGCTAGCTAGCTGTTATAGTCTTTATTATAAGTCCTTGAGCAGTAATAGGCTGTTGATACGTCTCGCCTGTCTTGGTGGCCCTTTTGAATACGAAGGCAACTAAGCTACAAGTGACTAGGCGTAAGCACATTTGGCCTATGTCGACTACTGGCATGAGACAACACAAGTTATCATCATAATGTCGGGCCAAGACAATGAAGGATTTTCAAGAGACGACGAGGGGCGCGCGAGTTCTATCTCATCTCAAAGTAATCGCATAAATAGTGAAGGTAGCGTCCCATTGGACGTTGGAATTGAGTCAGGTTTCCCTGGTAGTCTGACAAGGAACAGGCGTCCAAGTGCGCATAGAATGCTTCCAAATGATCAATTTCATTTCAAAGAAGGAAGGTTCGGGCTGAAAGTTAGACGGAAGGGTCAATCTCGGTCCCGACCGAAGGATTCAGATGATCCTCCAAAGTTCTTTAGAAAAAACATTAAAAGTCATATATCTGCTCTAGCTGTGTCTCCTGATGAGCAAAATGTTGCAATATGCGGCACTAATGTGTTCCAGATACTTAATGTAAAATCTGATGGCTTGTCCCTTTATAAAGACCTCAAAGGAGACCGGCTGCAATTTGATAAACGATATTCAGTAACAAGTCTTGGATGGGGTCGAGGTAGTTTTGGGAACATAATAGGATTAGCAAACACTGGCGGATCGGTCTTATTGTATAATATTGAAAGACGAACTCGGCAAACCGAAGAAATCTTTCAGCTTTCACAAAGAGCTGTTAATTCTCTTGCTTTCAACCCAATAGAGCATAATTTACTTTTGTCAGGTAGTGCTGACGGTAAAGTACGACTCTGGGATCTTCGAGAGCGGCCTTTAAAGAGTGTTTTGAATTTTTTAAAAAACACTGATAACGTAAGAGAATTGCGGACTAGTCCTCATGATGGAAAGAAATTTGCGGTTATATATGATTCAGGTCAAGTACAAAAATGGGATCTGAGGCAACCGCGAAATTTTGAGAGATTGGTTGGTTCACATATTAGTGGTGGTTTGACTTTAGACTGGCATCCTGAGCTAAACTATATTGTGTCTGGTGGTAGAGATCATAATATCTCTGTTTGGGATGTTGCTTCAGAATCAAGAGACCCCAAAATGGTAATTCCGACTCCTGGCGCGGTTCTTAAAGTCAGGTGGCTGAAAGACAAGGGGGATAAGCCATATAGGAATAGATATGGAGAATTGATAACCCCCATTGTTTCTAGTTCGAGGATACAGAACGATTATAACATCCGGGTATGGGATCAAACAAGGCAGTATCTACCTCTTCATGTTCTTGAAGAGCATACCGATCCTATTACTGATCTGGAGACTGTTGGCCATTGTCGGGTATGGAGCTCTTCACGGGATGGAAACTTTGTGCAGCATGATGTATCCACTGAACCTCGTGTTGAGGATAACTTGACACCAATTGCACTTGACTGGGCAGCTGATTACTCCATGTCATTTACAAGAGAGTTTGATACTGGACCTTTACATAAATCTCTCGCTGTTGAAGAGGAGCTTGAGAATCTCAAAATCAGTAGTAAACGAATCAAAGCAAAGAAATACGTTAGTGATTATGGGAACCTCGAAGAGTTCTTCTGTGAAGTAGACTTTCCTGGCACAGATGCGGAAGCTTTTGTACTCTTGGCTTCTACTTATCGGTTCTATCCCATTTCAAATCAACTTGAAGCATTGGTGGATGCATGTCGCCAAAATTCCAAGGCAGGAATGGTTGCTGCTAAATTTAGACTTGCTCAGACATGGGAAATGTTGGCTCAAGCCGTGCAGGATGATATTGTGGGGTTTAGTAATGTCTATTCCGAACTTTCTTCAAAACGGTTATCTCAAGCATCTAGGCCAGATATAGGAAAGAAGCCAGTCTCTAATCTGACTGAAACTATTATTCGTGCAGGTAAGACTGTCATTTCAGGAGGTATGGACAAGATGCCAATACCTGGATCGGGTAGTGGTGAAGTAGTCTCAGAAAAATTGGCTTTAATTCCTGGTTCTGAAAAGTCTCATGCAACCCCCGAGGGTACTGCTTCTATAGATGTTCCAGGTAAAAGAAAACCCCGGAAAGATTCAAGTGACTTTGAGAACTTTTCAGGTAGCTCTTTTGGTACTTCTCTTGATACTAGAGCTGCCGATGAATTAGGAACAAGTTTGAGTCATATCAGAGCAAGCTTTTCTCGCTCAGAAAGAGGTGGGAAAGATTTTGAGCAATTGCGTCAAGAATTAAGTGCAAGCCATAATAATAAGCTGGCTAGTATTATTAATGAATCCAGTGATGGAAAGTATTCTCTAGAGAAGTGGAATGAAGATGATGAATCTAAAGCTGGTGAGTCTCCTGAAGCCCATTTTGCTGGTAGTATTCAAAGTGTTAATAGTGGTATTATCAGCTCAACTGCATCATTAAACTCAACTAGTCCTGCGAGTGGCGAAGATAGCAACTATAGAACACAAGACGAAGGTAAAGTAAGGAATGAACTTTTCCAAGTATATTTATCGTCACTGGTTCATCCATGGAGAGCTGAATCCTTATTGAAGCAAGCAATTGAGTATTACTCTGGTATGGGTGATGTTCAAATGTGTTGTACTTTATACTCGATATTCCACCAAAGGTACCCCAGTGTATTTACTAATGCTAAAGCAGTACAAGAATGGCTCTTGACATATATCGAAATTCTTCAACGGCATAAAGCGTTTGAAGTTGCCTCTGAGGTGATCAAAAACTCGCACTTCGATGTCATTCGTAAGCAAGCGGATCTTGGTGGCCTGTTGTGGGATACTGCATGCCAACGTTGTCGTCAACCACTTGCCGATAGTGCAAGAAATCTAGCTCCGGATGCCTCCCGAAAAAATTTCGAGTTCTGGTACTGTTTCAATTGTGAAAAATTGCTAAATGGATGTTCGTACTGTCAAATGCCTATGCGCGGGCTGGCCGTTTGTGTGATTGAATGTGGTCATTGGTGTCACCGGGAATGTATGGATATTTGGACCCGTAAAGAGAAAATGACGGTATGCCCCTCGGGATGTGGAGAGTCTCTTGTAAAGGACTATTGATGTACTATTATTTATTTGTTTATAATCATAATTATTCATATCTTCGTCCAATTGGAATGACGCGTATATGTATTGATCTGGAAACCGTTAACGTTCCAGAAGGCAGCATGCTCAGTATCCGGGGTCCCCGCAGCATCTAACCACAAATAATATTGCAATTGCAAGTAACTTTAAATCTGAAATTTTACCGCGATATGTATCTAAAGCGACTGCGTCCGGAAGTTTAAATTTACGATCGCGAACTTCGTGAAGTTTCAAATACCGGTACCATTAACGATAGATCTTTCTCGTCGCGTTCACTGGGGCCGTTTGGACCGTCATATTGATAGCTGAGCAGTAGGTTGCCCGAAAAGGTACATCTTTTGATGATATAAGTCGCCATGGCCGCTGCAAACTTTGAAAAAATTCGAGAAGAACTAAAAGAGGTGAAGGAAATCACCGTGAATGACTGGCATGTTAAAACAGTAAAAGGTGCTATAATGCCAAGCGATGATATGGACAAACTTAGTAGGAAACTAGGTATAAATCTACCGGAAATGGTGTTTGCTGAGAATGAAGTATCAATTACTCATGTTCCTACCGGTGAACAAATAAAATTTGAAGTTGTAGGTGCTTTGGACCTTGTAGATAAGACCGGTAATAACGGCCAAAGTCTTGTACAGGTCGCATACGCTGATGAGTGGATTAAATCTCGTACACATCATAAAGATAATGAGGATGTTCAGGGGGTAGTAAACCCGTTTGACTGGACCTACACCACAGCTTATAAAGGAATTACCACTCCTGGCTTAAAAAATAATGAAGATCGAGCAGAAACGGAAGAAATCCCATTTGACCTGTTAATGCAGCCTGATCCTATTCTATTCTTTAATGAGATTATGCTTTTCGAAGATGAGCTGGGTGATAATGGTATCGTCACTTTGACGGTTAAGATTCGGGTAATGAAAGAACGGTTGTTATTGTTATCTAGACTCTTTCTGAGGGTTGATGATGTGCTTTTCCGAGTACGTGATACAAGAGTGTATATTGATCTTGAAACTGATACGCTTATAAGGGAGTACCAAGCAAGAGAAGGTGATTATAACACTGTGAAAAGGCGAATACCCATTTCTTCAAAAGATTTCGGTAAATTTCTACGTGACCCTAATTGGGTAGCTCAGCATACACCCATGGTAGACTCTTTAAGAGAAGTATTTACCATAGTCAGCGAAAAGGAAAATAAGAGTTGACATTATATATTTATTTTGGACAGCCAATCCATGGTTATCTACTTGTACTTATCACCTTCTTGGCTATACTTATATTTTCCTCAGTACCCTCGCCATTATTCACTATATCCTTCAGCTTGTTCAGTGAAATTGCATGTAACTTAGTATATGTCTTGGCATCTTCAGGTGAAGTTTTGGGCCAAGCTAACAACTTCTCAGTGACAATGTTCACACCTGACCAACCTCTAACATATGAAGGGCATAATTCCACTGCTCTGAGATAATGATCTAATGAGAGTTTGAGTTTGGCTAATTGCTCATTTGTAGCTGACGCTGCTAATGCCTGGGCATGACGAATTTCACCAATTCTTGCAAATATGTTATAGGCATTAGGGAAAATCACCAAAACCTCCTCATAACTGTGTACAGCCTCATCATATCGACCTATTTTAGTGTAGGCTTCGGCAACTTCTGCCCATGCCTCTGCATCTGTTCGGCAAACACCGAGATATTTTAATAATTCCTCAATGAAAGTCTTATAATCACCCTTTTGTTTCAGTAAAACTGTTTTTCGTTTGAATGCTTGGAAATCATTCTCTGGTCTGCTGGATAAGTATTCTTGAGCTGCATTAATACTTTCAGTGGCTTCAAGGTATTCAGCTTTTAGTAAAGCTATATCTGAGGGATCTTCACCAAACTTGTCAGATAACATTGTAAGCGTAAGTTTTGCTTCTTTATCATTCCCAGTGATCAAGGCAAGATGAAAGTGCTGCCGTAGGAGTGCATAGTATTCTTCTTCACTTCCTCGTCTTGTTGCCAAATATTTCGATGATTCTTTGTAAAGTGTGGCCAACTGTTCGGGCTCTAATTCAAAATATGAATACGCCCTCGTAGATTCCAATAGCTTTTCCCTGGACATTTTATATCACTGTTAATAGTATATACTTACAAGAGTATAGTTCAACTTCCGACACCAGTTGACAGATAATGGTAGTCAATTCACCTCGTCTGTACCTATATAGCTAGTGCCACTATCTTGAACTTGAATCGGTTATCTCAACCGAGGCGTATATCTACAATATATATATAACAAAAATATATATTAGTAGATATCTTGCCGATAACCAGGATCTTTGAAGTTACCAGCGCGTGCTCTAGCCAATTGCAATTGCAAGGTAACGTTAACCGTAAAAGCTTTTGGGTGAGTTATAGCCTCGAGAGCTCTAACATGTTCAGGTACCGGTATACGTACTATTGCGATCGATCGAAGTCTATGCTGAAATTTCGAGCTCGAGTATACATACGTATACTAGTACTACCGGTACCTAGCTAGCTAGAGAGCGCTCTAGATCGATCTAGTGCTCATATATGTCCAATATTCGAATTCGCTAAAATTCAGCTCGAGCTCCGGATCCGTTCGGCCATATATCTAGAATTCACAATGCATGCACCTCTAACTCGGTGTCTAAGAAATGGCCTAAGAAATACTAGACAGCCTGCTTTGTCTGCAGTAGGTTTGCGGCACTATGCTTTCACAACGAAGGGAGATCTCAAAAACGAGGTGCTGAAATATGCTCTCGAGAGCCAAAAAAAACAGTTATCAGAGATACGACAGACAATAGGTTTAAATACGCTCAAAGTTCTTCATTTGGATGTAGATAGAGTTCGAGCAGGGTCCGTTGCTTCAGGAGAATTTAGGGATTTATGTAAATACCAGGCATATTTTGATGGTACCCAAGAAAAGTTATCTGACCGAGCTTACTTTTATTACAAGACCATAGGGTTGCCCATGACTTTTAGTCAATGGTATTTAGTCACTGTTCTCCACATATGGATGCTCTATGTTAGACTAAGAACGCTGCCTAGAAAAATATGTAGAGAATACCAGCAAAAGCTTGTTGACAGTATTTTTACCGACATAGAATCAAGACTTAAAGGAGAAATGAACATTAAAAGCGATAGGTTGGTCACCAAATACAAGAAAATGTTTGATGACCAACTACGAGGGTCTATTTTCTCATATGATGAAGCTGTAGTTTCCGATGATACCGTTTTGGCATCTGCATTGTGGAGAAACTTGTTTCAGGGTAATCCTGATATTAACTTAGAAAATCTTGAACAGATAACTCATTATGTTAGAGCTCAATTATTTGCACTGGACTTATTGCCGGATGAGATATTTATGGCAGGTAGGTTCACGTTTCTGGATCCTTCTAAGCGATACGAACAGCTTGGTGCTGCGGAGATTGAAAGCCTAAGAAAGGAACTTGATAGAATCATTGCAGAGAATTCTATCAAGAGTTAATATAAATCAAACTGTACATATAACTATAGATATTATGATAATTCTTTGCCCTGTGCATCAAATTGAGTTAAGGCTGCACCTCCAATCCATCCATATCCCTTTCTAGTTTTCTGTGATTCAAGAGACAGATCATATATATTGTCGATAAATGCAGGAACAAAAGTACCAGGCCCATGAACGGTTTCCAGATTGCCTGCTCGTTCAGCTGCTCTAGTGTAAAGTAACAGCGCCGCAGCAGCAGCTAAAAAGTAGTCCTCAGTAACTGCTGCAAATGTAGCTATTAAACTACCTAATGCACATCCTGAGCCAGTAATTTTTGATAAGTATGTATGGCCATTTCCAGCCGCAATTATACGTGATGGGTAACCCTTAGTACCATCTACTAATATATCTTCTTCGCCAGTCATTAATACTACCGTTCGCTGATCAACAGCTAGCTTTGCAGTAATCCTGATACGGGTCGCTCTATCAGCAGTAGTAATAGAGTCAACGCCCTTCATTGCTGGTCCATCTACGCCTGCAGCAGCAATTATTTCTCCTTCATTACCCTTAATAACCGCAAATCTTCCGGAATCGAGCAACTTGTGTGTGAGGTTGCGTCTATAAGCAGAAGCACCAGCAGCTACAGGGTCAAACACAACTGGCTTGTCCAGGTCATTATATGTTTGAATTGCCTTGACAAACATTGGGAAGTTCTCTGGTGTTGACGTTCCCATGTTCAACAATAGGGCCACTTCAGGAACACTCGCTAAATTTTTGAACTCGTCAGAGCATTCAGACATGGCAGGACTTCCTCCACCAGCAATTACCACATTGGCCGAGAAATTCTTAACAACGTTATTCGTTATGTTATGAACCAAAGGTGAGATTTTAGCAGCATTTGCAATGATCCTAGGAGTTATTTGAAGAACTTCTTGGACAAGTGCCTCTGATTGTTCTATGACCTCGCTGTTTATCTCTATTTCTTTCCATTTATATACAAGCTCAGCTGTTGCCTTACCTGCATCATCGGCGGCCATTATACCAGATACAACAGCCACACCATCCAGTGGCTTACCCAGGATGCTTGAAAGATATTTAACTTCTCTGATATTGCTTGAATTAATCCCGCCAATAGCAACTGTTTTAATGTCTGGGGCCCTCTCTTTTAAAATAGTGAGAATTTCTCTAACACCTGAAGCTCCAATGGGAGCCTTTTTGATTTCCTTGGTTTGTGTTCCAAAGACAGCACCAATCCCTATATAATCAACCTCATTTTTAATAGCAACTTCTAGCTCCTCGGGGTCATGCACGCTAAGTCCGATAATTGCATCTTTCCCCAGAAATTGTCTAATAATAGGTATATCCATATCATCTTGACCGACATGGATGCCTTCAGCCCCAATTGCCAAAGCTATATCCAGTCTATCGTTGATCAAAAGAGGTATACCAGCTGCTTTAGTAAGCGCATGTACCTTGCGGGCTAAATCCAAGAAATCCTTGGTTTCAGCCTCCTTCTCACGCAATTGAACTATCGTGGCTCCATTCTTGATGGATGCTTCAACTTGCTCTAGGAATCTTCTGTTTTCAGGTACTAAACCACTATCGGTTACCAAATAAACACTATAATCTACTGTCTCCTTACCGACCATTTTGGCTGCTTGTATCTACTCTCACTGACACCAAACCTAATTTGCAAAGGCCTATATATATAGCTGTTATCAAATAACTAAAGAGCTATAGAGTTTCAAATTTTACACAGCCTCTGGGGTTAAATAATGATAGCTAGCCTTGGTCCAAAGAACTTTTGATTTTGTTAGGGCCCTCTAACCGGTATGCCGTTAATATTAACTGCAAGCTTTTCCTTTAACGGTACCGGTGCTGCTATATAACGTTAACGTTATAGCTATAGTTATAACTACGGTAGTACTACCGCTAGCTAGCGCTAGCCCTGCAACTTTACATGCGTACATAACCTCGTATTTTATAGTGTTACCGATCGATGTTTATTATTATTCTTAAATGCTTGTTAAAGCTAACGTACGTTCGCATCTATGTTATGTTATTACAGCTCGAGAGCGCGTACGTACTTAAATTTCAGATCTGAATGCATATGATGGATATCGATCCGGCCGGACGAGGTCCAAGCTTAAGCGCTATAGCTAGCGCTTGTATTTAATATTTATATATAAATCTCGAGAGCTTCGATACCAGCATTGCAGAGTGATGAAGAGGTAGAGCATACTTTTGTTTTATAAATTAGCATAGTGAAATTGTAAGCATCTGTGAGTAAGATGAAACTTACTCCTGAAATTCTCGCGAATGCGCCCACATGGGTTAATCCTGCAAGTGATTTCGAACTGGTCGTCAGAGGTATGTATACTGAGTACTTCCCAAGGATAATGAACTAACAGGACAGGTCTGAGTATTCCAGCAATTGAGCACTTTGGAGTGACAAGAGATATATATGAATCAATAGACTTGACAGATAATGAGATCAGATATCTCGGCAATTTCCCAATTTTACAACGCCTTAATACTCTACTATTGGGGAAAAATCTAATAAACCAAGTTGATCCAACTATTGGTCAAAATTTACCGAATCTGCGAAATTTAGTTTTGGATTACAATAATATCAATAACTTATCTGATCTATCACCTTTAAGTGGACTATCTCACTTGGCTTATTTATCATTAACCGAGAACCGTGTTACTCGGCAAGATCATTATCGGTTATTCCTAATTTGGCTTATCCCTTCATTAAGGGTATTAGATTTCCAAAAAGTTAAAGATAAAGAGCGAGTAGCGGCTAAAGAGTTATTTGGATCCCTAGAAGAGCCATCGTCACTAGCCAAATCTATCCTTGGTCAAAAATCACATACGTTTGATACTAGTATGAAAAATGGAACAGTTAGACTTACAGACAAGGAAAAAGAAGACTTGAAAAAACGACTATTAAGTGCTACCAGTCTTGAAGAAATAACAAAAATTGAACAGGCTCTGAAAAATGGTTATATATAATAATATTTATGCATTACTATTTCTGTTATATATATTTATACTACTCAAGTCTTGCTTGACTCTGTAATTCTATTATTTCTGTTGCACTTGGAATAACCTGAGAAGTGAGCCTTGATGAGGTCTCCGAGATTTGTTGTAGCGCTAAGTTAGCAAGATTCTCTAATTCAATATCAGACGAATTCAACGCACCGATACTATCAGTGCCTATAGGTGGTGCAGGAGATTTTCGTTTCCTGTAACAGGCGATACAATATAATTGTGGTCTTGGATCAGCTTGAAATTGTTCTTCAAACCAAAATGAGGAATGTTGAGCATCACATGCAGAGCATGAAAAATCCTTTGACCCGAATTTTATATCACTTGCCTCTTTAGTAATAAAAAGGCCATTATCGGCTGCAGTTAGGTCATCATCAGGTATTCCTTCAATTTTTTCATCTTTAGATTTTACTGGACTATCAATCTTGTCCATTTCATCCTCCTTCTTAACACCCAGAGGATATAATATCTCCGCGCGTCGAGCTGCTCCAACGCTGGTACGATTGGATCCCTTTGTTTCACTAAATAACTGCAACGCAGATTTGTTAGATACAGAATCCACGTCAGATAGCTGGATCACATCAGATATAGTATTAGTATGTGTTGGGCAGATAGCAATTGGATCTAACGCACTTGCAGTAATATTACCAAATTTCATCTTTACTCCTTCTAGATCACCTTCTTCTGGTTTAACAGCTCTAAATGCCAAAAGACCTTGAGCTCTTGCTACACAACCGACATGGAAAGCTGCCGAGCATACCGTACAATTGATACATACTCCTTGCAAAGAACTACAAAATACACATACCTGCTTAAACCGCTCATCATCAACATTGTTGAACTCTTCTATTGGTTGGAGCCACTTAGTGTCTCCAAATCTCAATTCAGGGATAAACAAAGCACATCTGAGATGTATCCAACAGTTTCCAAACGATCGTTTTAAAGCATCTGAGAGTAAAGGATTATCATCTTTTAATGCTCCAACTGCCCCCGGGTTATCCTTCACTGGACAAGCAAGGCAGGTATATAGAGTGCTGACAAGAGGATCTTGATCATTACTACACGTATCACAAAGCCATGGTCCATCTCGCTTTTCTTGTACCCCATAACAAGAGTAATGAACATTTAATCCACATGATTGACAATAAAGCTGGTCCCCTTTTTTCACCCTACAAACAGCACACTTACGTTCCTGTACAACTGGACCTGGCGGAACTAATTCTTCATCTGATTCCACGGCAACTGCTTTGGGCTTTTGTGCCTTCGCCGTGGATTTTCCATTAGTTGTATGTTCATTTCCATTCGATTTCTCAATAGGAACAACGGGTTTATCCTTTTTCTGAGCATCCAGCTTTAATTTCTTTTTATTGCGTTCTCGGTCCTTGTCACGTTCAGCAAATATAGCCTTCATATCCTCTACAAGTTCATGTTCGACTTTACGCCGCCATCCATTGCCCCCTCTTTGACTTACCTTGCGCTCAACTTCTTCAGGGTCTTCCCATGTAACCGCGTACCGTCTCCAAAGTCGTGCACATCTAATACAGAGAGCAATAATAGGGTTGGTAGATGTGGCAACTGGGAACCCAGGAGCTCTCCGCCACTGACGACAAGTTGTAGTTTTACAGAATTTGCATTCATAAGACCGCTTCTTAGCATTTGATTTCTCAATATCATAAGCTGAATCATCAGAGCTATCGGCAACATCATCAGCAAGCCCATTATTGCGTACTTTTTTGTCTGGTTTCTTTTTATTTCGTCTACCTTCAAAATTACCCCAAATTTTATGGCCGGACGGTGTCTTTTTCCATAAATAATAGTAACGAACAACATCGCCAGCTTTCTTAGTGCGGACTTCCTTATATACATAATGCAAATCACTTCCATACTTCCGAACACCTTCCTCAAACCGTTTCTTTTCTTCATCGTTGAACGTAGGCTCTTTAAGTGATTTCCTAGTAAACTTGGAAACTTCAGTCAAGGCAGCTGCCGCATCGTAGCCTGATTCCATAAATGCTTTCAACGCTGCATCAAAGAAATTAGGTGAATGCCAAGTCAGACCTATTTTCTCTGCATATGGATGGGTCAATTTCAAAAACTCATCTACTCGTTCTGGATGGTCTGGAGGATTCATCCAATTCAAAGTCGACGTAGAGTCACCCCCACGTTCAATATATCCCGCAGGACGTACTTGTAACCATGGAGGTTTTTTATCTCTTTTAGCCATATCTTCAATTGATTCATCGCCTCGTACATTGCTTGTGGCTGTTGATGTATATTTTGCCAACGCCAAGTTTTCTGCTCGAGCAGCCCGGCCCGCGGCGCCTCCTCTTTTTCTTCTCGATTCTCTTTTCTCAGGCTCATAATATACGACCGGACGACCGGGCCAATCATTTACTACTGCTTGGTGTTTGGGGCCTACTCTGGATGCAGCACGAGGGTGAATACGATCATCTAGATCCAAGATATCCTCAATTTTAGAATGCATTCCCATATATCTGAAGGGCCATAATGCCAGTTTTCGTTTCTGATCCTCGGTCAAAATTAAAGATGATCCCTTGGAAGCAAGCAAATTATCCAACTCTTCATATCTTGTTATTGGCATAGGTGTATCACTTTTCGAGCTATCCTTCGTACTATTAGATTCCTCGTCGACATCCATAGCAGTATGATCAACCGGTGCATTTTCATCGGTAGGAGCTGAAGATGTTGAAGTTCCAGTTTTCTCCTCCTCAATCATTTTTTCATGAGCATTATTACAGGGACCACATGACCAGCCAAACCCTCTTGTAGGCTTTTTGTACAATGGAGGGTTAACACAAAGCATATGATAGTATGACTTACAGTTTGCACATTGTACAGAGTCATCGGGTGAACACCATTTATGGCAACGTTCACAATTATTCGGAGATTCTAATAGTTCTTTACATTTACCAGGCTCAACAACAAAATATCTGTATCTTTCAGTAATAAGCTTTTTGAAACTTTCCGGCAGATTAATGACCTTTTCTGTCATTATAGCATCATAGAATCGGCTTATATGTCTATCGTATAATCTGTCAAACCAGAAACAATCAGGATGAGTTCGGTAATCATCTAGATCATCAATTTCATCTCGGTGCTTCACTGTACATTTGCCACGATAGCAATGCATAGGGCAAGCATCACTATGCATCGTTATAAACAATAATCTTGAATCTGACTCATTATGGGGAATATCCCTTGGTCGGTAGAGCCAATTGACCATAATATTATAATTTTCAGCATCATTCTTTGATCTTCCAGCTCTACTTGATTTAGACTTATCATTCTTTTCTGGGTCATTCTTGGGTACAAACTCCATGACTCGGCCAATATAATAAGGCTCCCCCGGAGGGTCTGATAGTAAATAAATATATTCTACAAGTGTTAGTATGTCAGTTCCATAAAAATCATGATATGGATCACTAAAAGAATATTAAAATTTTTTAGTCCCCCAACTAAAAATTATTCAAACTTACCTTGAGGAGCTAATGTCGTCCCATCATTGAAATACAGTATTCCGTCATCTTTCACTTTGGCGCCGTCAAAATCCTTAACAGCTGTCACTTCTTCGCCTAGGGGAATTCTCCGTTGCCAATTCAATGGAAAGTTATCATTAGATGATGGACTTTTCTCTCGATCTCTTTTTGCCCCAGGACCCCTTCTTCGACCTCCATGGCCATTACCATTTCCATTAGTCTTCGTGGATGCTCCGTTTGACTCAGGGTGCTCCTCATAGACCTGAGGCGCATCTTCAGCGTAGTTAACTCTGTTGATTTTCCGTCTGCTTCTACCACTAGGAGTGCTTGTCGTACTAGATTTCTCAGCAGAACCAGGAGCACTCAAATGAACATTTGGCGGAGGAGGCGGAGTAGGAGTCGGCGAGTCCGTAGGATCCGGGTTCCTCTCTGACATGGCCTGTCAGGGATCCCAATTTTGGAGAAATATATTATATGGTTATAAGGGAAGAATGAAGGTGTCACAAAAGAACTGAGTGCGTGTTTTTATATATGACTTGGGAGAAAAGATCTCTGAGGTCGATTAATCAGTATATAGGAAAGGCCGGCCTTGATTTTATGTTATATTTTAATTGACCCCAATATTGCAAGGCATTTAAAGCTCCGGCTTTAAAGTGCGAAGATCTTAGCTGGCAGGGCCAAATTTTGTAAATGCAACTGTTGGTGTGCGCCAACCAGAATCATGTCACAAACTTCTTTGGTATTCCCGATCACGTTCCGCCCGTTCCTAATATTAGGATCTTAAGCTTTATAATAATATTAAGCCTCACCGATAATATAAAATATTTGCTAGTTAATTAAAATATTTGATATTCGTTTTTTTTCACTGCACATTTTCTGCTGACAAACATTTTCAAGTCTCCGGAAACAAGTTATTTTGAACCGGAACCGCGTATTTGACAGGTGAAGACTTTTGCTGGACTCGCAGTGTCACTTTATCCCAAAGAGTGACCAGTTTTATCTTTTTTTTCGAGTTTTTTGTAATTGGAAATCGCTAATTCTCTTTATATTGGTGGCCAATTTCCATTCTATCACAGAACTTTTTTTTTCATTCGAGAGACCGTTTCATTCTTTATGCATCGGACCTTTCGAAATCCCAGCAGTTTCGCTTTTACAGACGTTATATACTTGATATTACGGTGTAAAGGCCTAATCTCGTGAAAAGTTCAAGATCTTATTTTTTAATTTGTCCAGTTAGGAAAAGTAGTTGATGTTGCTATATTAGCGTACAGTATTTTTGCCTTTCAGGACATAAATTTTACATTTGCAAGTTATTTAAGCACTTTACTGTTTTATGCAAGTTTTCTGGGCTGTCTATCAGTTAATGCTTCAAAATGGCGGCTATTAATATTTGTAGGGATAACAATGATCCCTTTTATCGGTACAAGATGCCTCCCATCGTATCTAAGATCGAAGGTAGAGGTAATGGTATTCGTACCGCTGTGGTGAATACCTCTGATGTTGCGCGAGCACTTTCCCGACCGCCAGCCTATGTTATTAAATATTTCGGCTTTGAATTGGGGGCTCAAGTTAGCATTGGCAAGGATGATGATCGTCATCTTGTAAATGGGGCTCACGATGCTCCAAAGCTCCAAGACCTTTTGGATGGGTTTATCAACAAATTTGTTTTATGTGCTTCTTGCAAGAATCCTGAGACCGATATTATTGTTTTAAAAGATGGTCGGTTGATGAGAGATTGTAAAGCATGTGGCAAACGTACTTTGATTGACCCTAGACATAAATTGTCTACTTATATTGCCAAGAACCCTCCTACTTCGCATAAGAGTTCCAAGAAGGCCGCCGCTACTGCATCGGCTAATGTTGGTGGAGGTAGTTTTAATGGTGCTGAGGTTGCGGGTAATACCAATGGATCTTCTGGCTCTTCTGAAAAGAAGAAAAAGGAAGAAGACGATGATGGGTATGATCATGACGAGTTGACTCGAAAGATCAACGCTGAAGCTTCACAATTGCCTTCAATGGACCAATTTGTAGATGATGATAACTGGTCTGCAGATGTTTCTGAAGAGGCAGTGAAGGCTCGTCAAAAGGAATTAGAAAAAAGTATGGCCGTATTGAATCTTACCAATGAGGATGACGATGATGAAGAAATGGAAGCTGCTTATAATGAATTTGGTGAGTGGATTTCCAAGAATAAGCCAAGTGATGTTGAGATCTTCAAACGTGCTACTGAACTTGGTATTGAACAGAAACATCACACTCTTCAAGTTTTGGCCCAAGCTCTATTTACTGAAAATATTGTAAAGGAGATTCCTGAGCATGCAGGTTTGCTTGGTATGGTCTGCAAATCAGTTGAGCATGAGAAGTCATTACTTGGTGGTATTGAACGATTAATTGGGTTGACTTATCCTGATAAAATCAAAGATGTGCCTAGTATTTTGATGCAACTTTATGAGAATGATTTAGTTTCTGAAGATGTCATTCTCAAATGGGGTAGCAAGGCTAGTAAGAAATATGTTGATAAGGAAATTTCTAAAAAGGTCCGTAAGGCTGCCAAGCCATTCATTGAATGGTTGGAAGAAGCCGAATCTGAATCTGAGGATGAAGATGAAGATTAGTCTATTATACAGCCTGTAGGATATACACATATAACATATATATAAACCCTTGGAAAAGTTTTTTATAGTTGTACTTTCTTCGTTATTGCTGTTTTTGTTCCAGCGCAGATGAAAGAATTGTTCTGAACTGGGTAGGGCTTATGCCGTTCTCATTGGCTAGTCTTTGTAGACTCCATATTGATTCTTTAATATGTCGAACAATACTATTTTCGCTGGTCATGCCATCTCCAGGGACAGCTGTCTCTACATTCGAATACCTAGAGTAATAAGCATCGTCATCATCTTCCTTCACATCTTCTTCTTTCTCCTCCTTGTCACTATCGTCATTATCATATGCATTCCAATACGAATCGTCTGATCCCTCCTCCGCATCGTTATTCCCCGAACTTATAACAAGCCCAACAGGGTTATCGGTCCATCCATCATTACTACTCAAAAGCCTGATAAGTAGATGTTTATCAGCGCCAAAATATGCTACGAATTTCCATTGATCTTCTGTTTGGGGTTCACTCGATTTCAAGTCGAACTCGGCAATAAATAGCAGGCAAAAAAGTACATTGTCATGTTCAAACGACACAAGCAACACCAGAGTTGTGTCATCGGGTGCTAAATACAAGTATGACCGTTCTTTATTAACAAATTGTGGGAAAGTCATCCCAACACTGGTAGTTAGCTGTGATAAGTCATCTCGGGAAAACACAGGCTCACTGACAAGATAATACCGGCAATGATCTACCCATGCAAAAGCACCAATATCTAGTTCTTCCTCGCCTTTCTTAACTTTATCCAAATGGTCGAAATTCTCTATTCTCAATTGATGTAATTTCTTTTGAAGAACTTCGACTGTATCAGCATCAGACAGTAAAACTCCGCTCAACAAAACGGCAGCCGTAACTTCTTCTATGGTGGCACTAGGTTGCCAAAAGTCAGTGCCGCTGTTAAACTGCCACTGTCCAAGCATGGAAACCTTCCGGAAGACTTTCAAGGGCTATTGAACACACTTTGAGCCGTGGGGTCCAAGCTTGGGTTGGCCATATATAATATAGTACTAGTATACTACGTAGTATACGTACTGCTAAAAGCTTAATTATACGCGTTTGGCTTCATCACGTGCGAGCCAATACAAATAAGCTGCAGCTGTTAATGGTTTTGGCACATGCATGTCACAGCCCCACCGGGGTATCTTTCTTACGCGTCACTTTAAGGTGTGTCGTCCCACCGTTATATCGCGTTCGAAATTTAATTGTACGATCTGGATAAAGAGCGCTCTACTAATTTGGTAGATCGATCGTCGAAGGACCATGCATTTTGTTTACTTTTACGAGCAACAGCAAAATGGTCAAGAAGAAACAAGATACAAGGTCGCTGACTGGACGGAAGGCCACTTTCTATTCTTCAAAAGCTCGTAAGGGAAAGAAAAACGGCCATGAGCAACTATGGCCTCATGAAACTCCGTCAATAGAAAAAATGGCTTTGGCAGGGTTCAAATTTTGTCCCACTGCGTTAACGCCAGATAATGTTGAATGTGTTTTTTGTAAAGCTTCAATAGACGCTTGGGAGCCTGACGATAATCCTGATAGGGAACACTTTAACTTGACGAAAGATTGTTCCTGGGCTATTTTCAGGTACCGTCCTTGGGAAAATCTGAGTCCTGAACAACTTCGTGAAAGTGTTTATTACCCACATAATGATGAAGCGTATCACATGCGCCTATCGACTTTTGAGGGATGGCCTCATGATAAGAAACGAAGTTGGATACCTACTAGTCTTTCAATGGCTGCTGCAGGGTTTTATTACACACCTTATGAATCTGGTGATGATACAGTAACTTGCGCTTACTGTGGGCTACAATTAGATGGATGGGAACCCAATGATAGTCCCAGGAAAGAGCATATACGGAGACGGCCAACATGCTTATTTTTTATGTCCAAGGAGGGAAGCCTCTCTCCTAAGGTATCTAAGAAACGATCTATCCAGGATTCTGGCCAGGTCGACGCTGAGGAAGATGATGACGCTAAGCGACGGAAAACTTCGAAGCAAGTTACGATTGAAACAGATCTAATTGATGAGAAGCAGCCACTACGAGAGATAGAAAATCAACCTTTAGTGGAGAAAGAAGTAAGAATACTTAAGCATGAAGAAGTGGGAGTTGAAGCGCCAAAGTTCGAGGTACCGGACCCATCGTTTGAAGAATTATCTGCTGAGTCTGAAAATAGTGGCGAGCCACAAGAAAAAGTAATGTCCAACAAGCGAAAAAAGAAATCGTCTGTTAAGCATGTGACTGATGAGATCACGAGTAAACATGAAAATCCTGGGTCGGAAGAACCTTTGCGGAAAAAAAGCAAATCAAGTGGTGAATTTAGGCGAAGTCTTGAACATGATGTTTCTTCCAAATTAGATAAGAGTGTGCCAATTTCTGATCAGGTTTCTTTACACAAGGCAGCTAGTCCGAATCTAGCGAATCATAGTCTTCATTATGATCGATCCATCCATGAAGATATTGAAGAGGATGCGGAAACCGCAATCCCTGATTTATCCATTAAATCATCTCCTACTGATACCCCTAAATATTCCACGCCAGCTGCATCAGCTGAGCATAGTGAGATGTCTGGTCTGGCTGGACAATTAAATGAGGACATACAGAGTCATGACCATGAGCCTGGGAAAGTCCAGGATCGTGACTATGAAAAAGATGATGGGATTCCCGTTCCAGACGATCCATTACATGAATACGAAGATATACAGGAACATAGCCATGAATCTGTACATGAACAGGAACTAGAACCAGAGGATGATCATGAGCATCAATATGACCATAATGAAAGCGAGAACTCGCCACTCGTACCCGCTGAAAGTGCCAACTGGAAACGAATAAGTTCCTCCACTGCCACTACAGAACAAAGACCGAATTTAACACTTAGTTCTGAAGACTCTTATGAAGACGCTCAAATGAATGATAATGACAACAATGCTAATGACGATAAATTTGATGACGATGACCTTGACCGGGTTTTTAATGAACTAGCTGATCTGGATCTAGATGGAGTTTTAATATCACCAGATGATACAATTAAGAACATGACGATAAGCCATTATTACAGTTATTTAGCTTCAAGGGCTGAAAAGCTATTACGAGAACGGAGTGACAATATGATTTCATTAGTTGATGAACAAGGTCGAATGGCAATTGAGAGAGTACAAAATATGAATGTTTACGACAACAGTGTATAAGTTAATATTTTATTGTACCTAATGTTATAATTTATATTTACAACTATTATCATGAGCTATAACAATACTAATAATAATAAAAATAATAATTTAAATAATAAAAAATAATCATAATAATAATAATAAAAATAAAAATAAAAATAAAAATAATAATAATAATAATAATAATAATAATTTGGAGGTCATGGCTAACCTCTATGAAGTTTCCCATATGGCGGCATGTAAGCATTTAAGTAAGTTCCAGGTACGCTTGCGCCATTTGGAGGGTAACCCTGCCATGCCCATGGTTCAGCATACCCATTGCCATCAGGCCTTACCTGAGGATGAACAGCATAGCCAGATATAGGAATATCACTTCTATAATACCCAGGTGTGCCAATGAATTGTGCTTGTTGTTGTATGTGCATTTGTTGTCCCTGTAGAGGCTGTGTTTGTGGTTGTAATGATAGCTTTTCAAATTGTTCATTTACAAGTGATTCGCCGTCTCTCACCGCGCCATATGCCAGTCCTCTATCAGGTGTGACTACCATAGCTGAATTATAGATAACCGAGGGATCTTGAGCAAATTGGTATCCCTGGGGAATGTAATTAGGTTGATTAACTGGTGCTGCGTTGGCAAATTTCTTGCCACGGTTTGGTGTGCCTCCACTACTATTATTACGTGATTTGTTTGAAGAACTTGAAGATCTATTAGAATTCCCATTAGTTGATGGCTGTGCTAATCCAACTTCTTCTAATAACCGTCTATAAGAATTGACGGGATTGACTTTTAGTTTTTGTAATACTTCACGGACTTTGCGTACTGCTGATCCATATTCTGTTTCATTAATTGCCGCCGTGCCTGTAAGTGTCTTGTAAATGAATGTTGGCCCATGGTTAGGATCAGTAAGGATTTTTTCTAATAATGAATCATCCTGATCAGAAAAAATGGCATTAAAAATTAAATCACGGGCTTCTGGTTCTTCTTTGTAATTAATAACTTTTAATACAGTCAATGAAGCTGACTTGTGAACACCTAGAGTAGCTAGGTTAGGTAATAACAATGGCGCTAATACCTTGTGTCTATTGGGTAATGTGCATGTATCCAATAACCACGTAACTAATAACGCTCCATTAGTACTTGTTGAAAGATAGACTGAATGTAATACAATGGCGGCAGTTAGAACTTGTTGTTGTTCAGGTGTTGCATATTGGCTTTCCAAACAAGCTCTCATTGCTCTCGCACCAAACCTGCCTTGAGAAATTGTACTGAATTTAGATAACGTTGATTCAAAAATGAAATCATTCCATGGTCGTCCAAACTTGAGACAACATTGTACCACGTAATTACCGAATTGGTCGGCAAATAACGGGGTAACATATGGATGTAATGCATTGCAAATCAACCATTTTTGACGGTTAGTATTTGCAACGTCAATGATCTTTTGTGCTGCCCAAGTACCATTCTTATGGATCCCTATGTGAGCCAAATATGGAGCAATCTTTTTAAGCATTATATCCTTGATTGGCTCCGAACATAATTCAAATAACTTTTGTACTATTGTATTCCCAATATAATCACTTGAAAGTTCAGCAATTTCATCCAGAAGATCCAGAGCAACTTCTTCAAGTTCCAAAACTGTATAAGCATTATTATCAATCTTCTTTCTAATTTCTCGAAGTACTGCTGCATCATAAATACGGTCTCCTCTTGACTCGGGTTTAGATTTGATATTAGACTCAAATTTGGTATAAGTAAAAGCTCGATGAGCAATATCTAATGCTTCCTTCACCTGGTCATCCGTAGAGCCAAATTGAATTAAAATCTGACGAATCTGTTGCAATATTTCATCACGTTTGGTTGCCAGATCTTCTTCATTCCATCCGGATCCCAATGTGGTAGTGGTAGGTTGCGACAGTTTAGACCTGCTACTCTGTCGTTCTACAGAGTCTCTTTTTGATGACTCATTTGTCGATACGTTATCTTCAGAATGGTCTTCACCGTCCAATGAGGCCTGGGCAATTTCAACTTTAGCAAACCCAATTCTGCATGGCCCAAAGTTGTGAAATAATTCTTTACCACTTAAGATATTCCTTGCTTGAATTGCACTTTCAATATTAACAAAATTAACAAACCCACAATTCTTATGTGAAAGAACACGGGCAGATTCAACTGTACCATAAGTACTGAAAATTGCTTGTAAATCATATGCAGTAGCAGTTGGGGGCAAATTGCCTAGCCATAATGAACTGGTAGGTCCACTTACATGTTCCTCTACATAATTCTCATTTCCGCCAAGAGTGTTACCAAGAATACTGCGATCACCGCCAGTTGATGCATATTGAGCAGGCTTACTGAACCTTGAGAAATGAGGTGGTGAAGATTCAGCATTCCCAGCAATTGTTTGTGCTCTCGGACGAATTCCTCCAAAATCAAGCTGGCCAATAGCTGTTTGAGATAAAAATCGAGAAGTTGATGATGTTGAAGGAGTAGGTGAGTGTTGAGGTACTTGTGCCCTAGGCAAAGCATTCAAATGTGATGATGATGATGATGATGCTGCTGATGAAGACGACTCGCTGTTATAGCCAGTTTGATCCCCGTGGAGAGTATTTACTGTATATGAACGTAATCTATTCACATCTGTTCTCAGCGATAATTCATGCAAAAATGGTTGCATGGGATCAACAGTAGATGATTGTTGCCCTAATTCACCTGAAACTGGTCTACTTCTTGTACCACTGCTACCACTTATATTACTTGAAGTTTCATCAATTCCTCTTAAGCTTCCATCTTGTTGCCTAGTACTATCAGATCTCAAGCTAGATGAAGAAGATGAAGCCCAAATTGATGGGCCAAACGGGGAAAATGTCGGTTTCTCGGATAAAATATTCAGAGATCCAGATCGTATTCTCGATGAAGGGGTTGAGTTGTTATTGCTCAATGGAGGTAATGGAGCAGCAGCAGCAGCAGCAGATGTTGAACTTGAACTTTGCGGTCTCAATGAAAACGATTGCTCAATTAATCCTGGCGACCCAGTATGAACAGAATCTAAGGGTTCGTCATCATTAGAGGCCAAAGCCAGACTACCCAACGAGCCAGGAGTTCCAGAACTACTTGAGGACCCCTTTAATCCAGGTGAAAATCGTGATGGCAAAGTACCTGCCCTTGCTCTTGATCCGCCAGTGCCAGGACCAGCACTTGCACCAACCGGATCAGCACTTGGAGTGGACAAAAATAGGTTGCCCAACGACTTCTGGGCACTTAAAGAAGATGATGGAAGATATGAATTGGACGAGTTTGTAGATGAAGACGATGAAGATGCAGTTGGGGGCTGCAAATGCGTTCCAGCACCACTTGATGGCTTGTTTGCATATGAGGCCTGTGTCTGTTGCTGACCCATTGGACCAGATCTATCATTCCAGATGGAAGAGAACGATGAAGATGATTGCTGTTGTTGTGGTCTTAGATTGTCTTCAGGCGTCAGTCCACTATAATCGTTAGTCAGATTCATTCTAGGTAAGGTTAAGGGGAAAAAGGGGGTGAAGATGAAGAAAAGAAAAACTGCTAATTGTCACCTTACAACGGGAGACAAGCGAGCGGAGACGTCTTGCTTCCAAACAAGAAGCAAGGCGGAAAATAAAAAATCACTTGGCGAAAATACCAGGAGAGGGGAGAAAAGGGGAGGAATTAAGATTCAAGGGATAACCGAACTTACCGTGTGTAGTTATTATTGGATGAAGAGGAGGAGGAGCCTGAGGATAGCCTACGGTTCAAAGGAGAACCGGCTCCGAGCGTAGGCAAGTCTGCTGCCATTCAGAGAAAGAACGTTAAAGGAAAAACAAGAGAAGACGAATGGGATAGGAGAGAAACGAAAAAAAATGGGTTTTAAGAGAAATTGTTCAGTGGAGTAAAGTGAGTGAGATGTTGGAAAAAGATGATCTTTTTACCAGTACAGCAGCGCTGGTGGTGGGCGACTTTGTTTTTAAAGTGTTACTTTTCAATTTTGGTAGTCGAATATTTCATCGAGGAATATATAACACAAGATTTGTCACCAAAAAAAAATTGTCAGTAGACTAACGTATTACTATTATGCCAACAAACTACGTAATTTTGCATATACGCGCGCGCGCTTTAACCAATCGCACTCTTCGATTTTGTTAGCTTTTTTTTCTCTAATTGTGTGCTATTTTTGTCTCTCTGCTGCATACAATCAACTTGTTATGTTATAAATAGAGCATGATATAAACTAGCCATAGCACTATGCTATTGAGGGCGTTCAATTCCAAAATACACGCGTTATATACTCAGTAGTTATATGTCCCTAACAGGTGTCTGATATAATATCCAGCTGGCAACTCCATATTATTATGCCCCATGTAAATCTCAAACTTACATTTCATCGGTACGTTGATTGTTGGGGGAATTCCGAAGTACTAGCTAGCCTAAGCTAGGTAGGGAATACGATTAATATTACTCCTCAATTGCAAGGCCGGCTCGTGATGTCGCGTACAGCAGCGTACGTGTGGCCCATGCCAGGGGTTATTGCAAAGAAATTAGTATTACGGATACTCAAAAATTTTCCAGTATTAATAGAGTTTACCTGACTCGGTGGGCCTTCTATTAGTCGAGATACGCCAAAACGGTAAATATGTAGAGTCACTGTAAGTTGCAATTGGCAAATCTGGTTACCTGTTTTATCTTATAATTAATATCAATATTGTGGGCACCTAGCAAGTTTTCTCACCAATCGCGATCTGGCTAGATCTCTCGAGCTCGAGCTCGCCAAAATGATATTACGAAGCCTAAGCTGCCTAATTATAACGAAGGTGAGCAGAATGATCACTTCAGAATTCCCAGTTGCACTCTCGCTGAGCTACAATGTTTCAAGCCCAAGGGCCAAAGCCTCAGATGAGGCTCTGGATAGGCCTGGTTAGATAACTGGTGCAATTGGCGAACGTAGGCGCAGTGCCATACCTAAGCCTTACTACTACTAGCATTACCTTAGTAAGTTAGTAACGTTACCTATCTGAGACAAAATGCGCGTTAGCTCTAGAGGATATGGTCAATATTGATACCGATATCGGCGAAAAATATTAATCCGATGATCGTCAGCCTCTTTTTAACTACCTATAGGCTATAGCCATGGCCCATGGCCATGTAATTTTCATAGCTCCACGAGGACTATGAATTTGTCGAAACAGAGTCAAGACTAATAATAATACATTATCAATTAAAAAAAAAAAAAAAAAAAAAAAAAAAAATAACGGTTAGTTATAGGATATGATATTAAGATCTCTAATGTAAATAATGATAATCTGAAATAATTTGTGAAATTCGGATTATTCGGATTCCCATATATGGAAATATCCTTATAATTTATAAAAAGAATTTGAAGAAATTATGCAGACTTTGAGACTCAGAGACTGAGTCAGAGTCAGTCAGTCACTCAGTGAGACTCACGAGACTCTCAGTCTCTCACGGCCTCAAATTCAGATTCAGAGATTCTCGCTGATTATCAGTCATTCAGTGTGCGTGACAGTGTCAGTGTTAATATCATTATATGAGATTTATATCAGATTATTATATCATCTCAGTCTTGACTCTGTCACAAACCGTCAGACTGATAAATTAATAATATGATATTACAGTTAAATGATAATAATATGATATAATTATAATATTACCTGGTGTCGGATGATTCTGATCAAAATAATCATTTGCAGTATTTGGCATTTGCAATTTTGCTGTTACTTGAAAAGTATAATCTGTAAAGACCCTCGAGCCTCAGGCCATCAGATGACACCAACTTGCCCAAAATGAAGTTCTAGCTCAATTGTATAGAATAGGAATCACCAGTTAGCTATTAGTATTATAGCTTGGATATTCCAGTCATAATGCAACGCTAGAATTCAATCCCAAATCATTCATAGAGCTAGCGCTAGCTTAATTATACAGTTGCTAACAATTTGTTATGGCAACAGGCAACTTTTTCGGCGAACAAAATTTCAACTCAACACAATGAACACATTGAACACAATTAAAATAATTTAAATATTCCCTTGATGTATACCTATATTCTGTTATCCCAGACATAATGACGATATTGAGAAGTTGAGAGTATGGAGACTTTGTTAAGTGATAGGTCAAGAATTAAAAGTCATTGTCGGCCAAGTTTGAACGCCGACGTACTCCATCCGAGTTACCATTAAGCGCGCTTCTTAGCTCACCTCTAGGCAATATGAACTCCAAGAGTGCCGCCAATATACTCTTAGTACGATCTCCTTGTTAAAAAAAAGGGATCCTCTGATTCGTAATTATTAATGAGTTGCCCATACTTGCCGTCTAAAAGAAACTAGACCTAATATTCCTATATATACCTACACTATAATTAGCCATAAAAAGAATAGCTTTTCCAAATTTCCAGATGTGTATAACAACGAATGAAAAATAGACTTTATGGCGAAGTCAGAAGTCTTCGAAGAAAATATTTCTGAAAACCGGATGCATTTAACAGTGTACACTATAGTTATATCTTATACTACCTAGCTATAGGCCCCATAGGGCACCAGTTTTAACTGTTTTATGCGATGAAAAAATACAATGGCTTTTTAGATCTCTAGCCTAACATATTGAGCAAGAACCAATAATAGCATAGCATTGAAAGCGTAGCTACTACGCAGTACATAAAGCTTTGCTCTCTTCTATCATACTTCAATAATCGATGAAGTAGGATGATATAATATCGTTAACGTTTATAGGGCCGGGGTTTACCCCAGTTTTTAAAGTGTAGATCGATCGATCTTGATCTCATCGCGATCGATCGGATTTTCTTGCCCTGATTATATTCCGACCATAGATAGAGTACTGTAGGGTAACTGACGTAATTAATCAATATTGCCAACGGCACCGAGGTGCGCCAGCGCTAGCTAGGCCGGTAGCAATAGCAACGTTGTTAACTATACCGGCCGCGGCGCACATGCATGATCGATCGCGATCGATTCGGTCACAAACATTAACAGTTACAACCATATAACGATATCGATAGACGTCGACTAAATACCCTTAGAGGTATTGATAATAATGAGAACACCTAGTTCTGGCGGATCCTCGGAGGGTTTATCTGACGAGGATGATAGAACGTCAGTAGTTATCGGCAAAAATGGCTCAGATGAGTTAGAGCATCGTGAGGTGAATGAAGAAGGACTCCCTGGTCCCTCGGAGAATCATAAAATAAACGAACAAGAATCTTCAGAGGAGGAACGTGATAAGATAGAGGAGAGTGACGACGATGACGACGAGGATGATGATGATGACGACGAGGAGGAGGAAGAAGAGCCGAGATTCAATTACGTCAGGCTGAAAGGATTGGCCGAAACTGTATTTAAACGTGATGCAGTATCAACCACTCTAGTAACTGAGACCATCATAGCACTAGCTACTCATAGTGGAGTTATCTACATTTTCAGTAAAACTGCTGAACTGATACGAACATACAAAGCTCACCGAGCATCTGTTCTTGCATTATCTTCCGATGGTCATTACTTAGCATCTGCCTCTCTTGATGGTACAGTAGTGATAGGTTCAATAACGGATCCCAAAGATATTATTGCAGCAGACTTCAGAAGACCATTAGAGAGCGTTGCATTAGATCCTAACTATAAGGTTACAAAGGCATACATTTCTGGAGGAACCGCTGGAACGGTAGTTTTATCAGAGCGTAACTGGCTCAGTCGAAGAGTTGATACTAATTTATTTGAAAGTGATGATGCTATAATTGCATTATTCTGGATAGGCCATGTAGTACTATGGTTCACTGATTTGGGGATTACATTTTTCAGTATGCAGACAAGGACAGTGATTAAACAAATACCTCGACCGGATTATGTTCAGCGGGCTGAACTTTACAAACCAAAAGTCTGTAGTCCGGAACCCAACAGAATTTATATTGCATGGATTAATCAAATTTTGGATGTGAAAATATCAATGGTTAAACCGAAAAGGGCAACTACCACTGCATTATTACCCTCTGGTGCATCGATAAGATCCTTGCCATATGAGGATAAAGTTGATGTCATGTCCGTTCAAACCCTTGAAAACGTTGTTAGCGGGATTGCTCCATTTGATCATGATTCTGTATTAGTACTCAGTTATGGTAAAAGTGTTGAGGAAATTGAGTCTAATAAAGGAGCTCATGAAATTAAGCCTCCGGAATTAACTATTGTTGAGTGGGCAACAGGTGATGATGTTTATACGGATGCACTGACACTAAATGAATATGAAAAACTCGGCGTTAATGATTATTATTTGGGTTATTTGCCAGCATCAAATGCACCAAGGGGTGTGAATTCCTATTACGTCTTTAATGCGAAAGATGCAGTAATGGCACTTGAACGCAGTTTGTTAGATAGATATAATTGGTTGATGAATAAACAAAGGTTTAAAGATGCTTGGATAATGTCAGGTAATGTCAAAACTCCCGAGGAACGATTAGGTTCAGGGTTATTACACGTCAGTCATTTAATAGACTTGAATAAATGGAAAGAAGCGGCAGAATTTCTAGCAAAAGTATTATCAAGAGATGCACTATTAGATATTGATACCATTCAAGCACAATGGAAAGAATGGGGTACGAAATTTATTGAAGCTGGCCACGCAGATATATTAAGTACGGCACTCCCCTTAGATACTGACTTGGATTTAGATAAAGAATTATATGATTCAGTGTTATTAAAATATGCTGAAACAGATGAACAGGAATTTATCCGATTATTGTCCAAATGGCCCGTGGATTTATACGATATTGGAATGATCAGAGACTATGTTCAGGAAATGTTAAATTCAAAGCATGATGATGCAAGTCTTCGACGTGCATTTGCTGAAGTTTTAGTATCAGCAGGTGATCCATTAGAAGCTGCTAAACAGTTATTAGTTTTGAATGATACAAGAGTATTGGAATTAATTGAAGCATATCATCTTTTACCAGGTTTAGCTGATGAAATTGACAAAGTGCTCACTATTTCACTTGATAAGGATGCATTATCGAAAGCACCTTTAGAGGTTATACGGTCAAAAACATCTGATGCTATAGAAATAGCTGTCAATGGTAGACATGAATTACCACCTGAAAATGTCATGGCAAAACTTGGTAAAAATATTGATTTTGATATTATAACTTTTTTATATTTAGAGAAATTAAATTCGGTTGATTCATTTATTTCAAAGGGATATGGTGATTTACAAGTACGTTTATATGCAGAATTTGATAGGGGTAAACTTATGGAATTTCTTCAAAGAAATAATAATTATCGATTGGATCAAGCTACAGCAGTGGTAGAAGAAAAGCATTATATCCCAGAATTAGTTTATTTATTAGGCAAGATTGGCCAAAACAAACGTGCCTTGCGGTTAATAATTGAAGAAATAGGCGATCCTCAACAAGCTATTGAGTTTGCTGAAACTCAAAAGGATAGAGAATTATGGGATGATTTGATCAATTATAGTATTGATAAACCTGATTTTATCAAAGCACTATTAGAAAAATCAAGCTCAGCCGCTATTATCAATCCAGTCACTATTATCAAAAGTATCCCTGATGACACGAAAATACCAGGTTTAAAAGAAGTCTTGTTAAAGATTTTTGTTGATATGGAAGTTGCTTCTTCACTTAATAAAGGTGCATTGGAAATTATCAAAACTGAAGCTGAAAAGTATTCGTTAAAATTGAGGGATATGAGATTAAGAGGTGATATTGTAGATTTAAAATTGGAGAAGGAATCATCAAAAAAGAATAAAATGGTTGAACCGGAATCAAATGTTATTAATCAAACTCCAATTGATTTGGCACATGCACTTATAATAACCCCTGAGGGTAAATTGATGGACGAACCTACATTAGTAGGCGAGCATAGAACTTGGTGGAACCCTGTCAAGTCTTTAACTGACAAGATCAATCATCTTAACTATATTGTAAATAATTTATAATAATATTAATGCATTCAAATTTCAGAGCTCATATTTGAGCTTTACTTCCCCAGATTTATACCTAGCTGAAATGTTCGTTATATCAAAGTGCCAGGTGGAACACCAGTAGAAGAAACATTAGGAATTACCTCCGGGAGCACCAGTGCAAGTGCTGAGAACTACGAGGAATATATATACACAGATTATCGTCATCATATACACACCAGTGAAGGCACTGGGAATTACGTAGACTATAGCTTAAACAAAAGGACCACTAGTGACGGCACTGGAAACTACGTGAGTTACATATACACCAATGCATTATAAAAGCACTGGAACTACGGGAGTTATATATGCGCCAGTGAAGACGCTGAGAACTACGGGGCATATATATACACCAATGAAGGCACTGGGAGCTACGAGGAATATATATACACCAGTGAAAGCATTTGAAACTACGAAGAAGAACAGTGAAAGCATTGGGAGTTATAAGGGATATAGTGAATGCACCAGGAACACCAGAGAAGGCACTGGGATTTATGTAGACTATAATTAAGAGAGAAGGACCACCAGCGAAGACACTGGGAACTACGCGGAATATATACATACACCAGTAAAAAAACTGGAACTACGGGGAAAGCATTCGGAGCTACGAGGAATATACATACAATAGACATACACCAATGAAAGCACTGGGAGCTACGAGGTATATATACACCAGTGAAAGCACTGGGAACTACGAAGAATATGAAAGCGATGGAGACTACGAGGAATACGACGAAGGCACTGGAAGCTACGAGGAATATATACACGCCAGTGAAAGCACTGGGTGCTACGGAATATTTATATACACCAATGAAAGCATTGGGAACTACGAAGAATATAAAAGCGCTGGAGACTACGAGGAATATGACGAGGGCACCGGAACACCAGCGAAGGCACTGGAAGGATTTACGAGGTAGTAAGAGGTATAGTACTTTAAATGAAAGCACAAAAAAGTGATGTGAAAGTGGAAGAGTTCGAATGGGGACTGGAGGGGATATTTATAATTTGAAGAAGTGAACGTCGTTCATGTGCACAAAAGCATGTACGTACATAATTGAATGCACACGTGCGATAACCTTAAGCCATGAGGGCATCGATCAGTGGGGTAAAAGATTAGAACGTTATATCAGCCGTACTAACTATTCAATTTTCCTCTTCACTTATTACGTATACTTTAATTTGGAATTTTTGCTCTTTCTCCGATCGATGCACTTATAAGTCCAAAATATGCATGCGCACTAGTGCTTGAGCTTTAAATTTCAAAAAAATATAAACAACGTTGACAAGCGTTAATATAATTTATAATTGAACATATTCTATTAT
Organism: Groenewaldozyma tartarivorans; assembly: GCA_030574255.1. Taxonomy (NCBI): domain Eukaryota; kingdom Fungi; phylum Ascomycota; class Dipodascomycetes; order Dipodascales; family Trichomonascaceae; genus Groenewaldozyma; species Groenewaldozyma tartarivorans. Next base: position 119,878 of record JAJMEQ010000008.1, on the reverse strand, counting down.
CTGGATGGCGACGACGTCAGGCCTTCACACGGGTAGAAGAAGTGAGTATGAGTTTACTTCTGTGCCTTTAGACCGACGTCGAGCATCTCACAATAGAATATTAAGACCACCACCTGTTGTACACCATCACCACCTGTCATCATCGCCCAATACTTCTAGCCAGCAACTTTACTTACAAGTAAAAAGGGATATAAAGGGGAAACAGGGGCCTAGTTCGCTTAATCTTGGTGTAACAAGCCTGAAATCCGACGAAAGTATAAGATCAACTCACTCATCGTCAGAAATATCTAAGCCACTAGTTAAAAAGCGTGATTATAGTGAAGCGTTTGATCAAAATTCGCCATTGGTGAGCCCAAATCTACGGGGAGGAACCAGGAATCCTAGACTAGCTAGTGGACACTACTTACCACGAAGAAGTGATCTTGGGAAGCCTGATATTGACATTGATTCTGATGAGATATATTTAATTTCGCCTGGATGGGTAGGTTCAGTTGCGCAAACAGTTTTCACGGTAGTATTGAACGGTATTAAGTGGAGTGGGAGTACATCACTGTGGATATTAGCAAGTGCTGCACGAGGATTGAAAAATAAGTTAGTAGAGACTACTGAGAACTATCTTGAAAATCGACGTGCTAAACGGAGAAAGATTGAAGAAACAGCAGTAGTTGAAAATCCCCCCGAGGAAAAAATGGAAGTCAAAAAGTCTCCTTTATCACGGCGTCGTGATCAAGATGTAAATGGAGTAAAATTTCCTGTTTCATCTTCACTTTTTGGTATAGAATATCCAAGAACTGAAGGATCAGTAATAGAACGTACTGCCAACCAATTATCACAAGAAGGACATTTTTATAACCCCGATGCTCCGTTTATACCTAAAGATACTACTGGGTTGGGTATAATAGGAGTACCTAATGGAACACCGTTACGGGAAACCACCGCAACGAGTCAATTACAAGAAGAGAAAAAGTACACCCCCTTATTTTTTCGACATGAAAACTCCTCCATAAGGAAAATATCACAATCCGGGGTCCCACCTGTAGCAGCATTTGATCCTACAACTACACCCTCATATGCATTAACTCAACGGGCATTAAGAAATCAAAATATCCGAGGTGATCAAAAGAAGACTATCCATCAACCCAAACCAATACGTAACGTCACTTATGGTACATTTTTTGCGCGACCACAGAATGATAAGCCCTACCAATCTTCTACACCCAAAAAAATCAGTAGAGCTGTTACGGGTCCTCAAACAGGGAAAGAAATGACTTCATGGCTACGTGATGCCTTCAGGGGGACATACAAAGAGAATGTGTCTAAAGTCGAGACTAATAAGGAGAATAAGGAAGACTCTTTTACTAAGCCTGTTAAACAAGTATTCAAATTGTCACATGCTGAAAGTAAATATTTGAAAGAACTTGAGAAACGCAAACATGAAATTGATACTTCCAGTCTGGAAATGCTGCAACGTGATCTTAATAATAGGAAACTTTATCAAGTTCCTGGTAAACGGCTTGTTCTCCCTACTGCACCAATCAGCAAAGAAGTCTTGCCACGGTATGAGCAATTAATGAAACAGCGAAAAGAAGTTGAAGAAGAAATTGCTAAGCTTAAAGTGGAAGATGATGAAGAATTACCAGATTTAACTGAAGAACAAATTAATGAAGTTCATGATATATGGGAAGGTCGGTCTGGTGGATCAAGAACAACGCTATGTACTGCATTCAATATAGATATATCTGTGCATGATTTGCAATCATTATCATATGGACATTGGCTTAATGACAATGTGATTGATTTCTATTTATCATTAGTGACTGAACGGAATTCTGATGTCACTAAAAGTTTTGCATTTAGTACACATTTTTATACTCAACTTAGTACTAGAGGTTATAAGGGGGTTGAGCGATGGGCTAAACGGAAAAAAATAGATGTCACCGAAATGGATTACGTTTTTACTCCAGTAAATGTGCATGGCCATCATTGGTGTATGGGGGTGATCAATAATAAAGATAAACAATTCGAGTACTATGATTCATTAAACCCTGGTAACACTGGTGTAGAAGTCACACGGCATTTGAGGCAATATATGATATCAGAGTCTAAACGGTTGGGTAAGCCTGAAAGTGTCATACAAAAGTATGAGAATGAGTTTAAGGCAGAACCAAGAATGCAATGTCCGAAACAGAGTAATGGGTTTGATTGCGGGGTTTTTGCTTCAACCGTTGCTGAAAGACTAGCATCTAATAAAGATGTCCAAGGATTTTCTCAAGATGATATGAATAATATAAGACTAAGAATTGCAAGTGATATTTTAGAACGTGGTCGTCAAGGATCGGGTAAATCTAATCTGTAAAATTATAAACGATAGATAATTAAATAATGAAATTAATGATATTGAACCAAGTATTTTTGATCCATGAGAAAAAAATAATAATTATAATATAAAAAAAAAGTTATATATACATTTATGGCTTATTTTGAAGCAAAAATGATTTGCTTTTGTTTGTCTAGTTGCTTCTCATATTGACTGACATTAACTTGAGAAGCATATAATTTCTGTGAAATATAATCAATTCTTGCTTTTATTTCCCATCGTGTTGGAGCAGGACTTTGACCTAACACTCTTAACTCCTCTTCCAACTGTTTAATCTTTGCTTCTTCTGCACTTATTCTACTTTCAATAACTTTAGCATCCATATATGCTGCACCTACTTTATTCTGAACCAAGTTTCTAAAAGCAGCCCCATATAATGGTTTCCCCGGTCGAACTGATAACAATCGACCACCTTCACTTGAGGTACTAATCATTTCTTGGTGTGCTAATACCGCCAAACATTTACGCTGTGCTTCACTTTTGAAAAATCCATCTTGCATCAATTCACCAACACTTATCTCACCAGTTGGTGATTGAGCAAGTTTACGTACAAGTATCCAGGCTTGTTCAGATGTCCAATCATTTGATTGTTTATTCAAATACATTTGAAGAATCTCAATCGAACTTTGTTGGATCATATCACGTACAGCTTCAAGTGGTCGTTCACCTGATCTTAACCGTCTAGCAAATGCTTGAATATCTGTCATCCGACCACCCAATGGTATCAAAGCTTGATCAATTTCACTCATATACTGAGGATCGTTTTGGATATCTGGCAATTTATTCTTTGGTTTATCATTATCACTATCATTTTCATCCGTAGTTGTATCCTTAGCAATGCTTAATTGATCAAGTATAAAGTTCCTTGCTGAAGTTTCATTAGCATCACCTACGGGTAATACTTTAAAAACATGGTTAGGCAATGCATCAGAAAGAGTTTTACCATAACTAACGTCCGTGGTTATAAACATAACATGTGCAATGTTACTTTGGATCAATGTAGCGGCCCAATCTGCCAATTGTTGATAGACAAAATGCTGAGATTGATCAGGACGACCCATGAAATGATTAATCACTATTACTGGCTTCTCTTCAGGATGTAATTGTAAATATGCCTCTTCTGTCACTTTAGGTACAGGTGTATCCTTTCCCCTATCCGGTTCACCTGAGATGGAATTTTTCAGTTTGGTTTCTATATCTGATGTAGCATCAGCAATATTCTTGAGTTTAGATTGCTGTAAATGTTGTAAAGCTGTTTCACGAACCGCTGTTGTGGCTGTTGATAACATATTTTTAAATTGTGCTTCGGAGCTTTCTGCAAACCCAGTCTTTTGACCTGTCAAACCTTGAGCAACCAAATCCAAAAATGAAGCCACCGAGTTCATCCAGGGGAAAACAGGGAAATATCCTAGCTGTTTAGAAGCAGCTTTTAAAAATGCTGAATCTGATCTTGATGATGCTCCAGCAACTAATTTATCACAATCAATTGTCAGTACATTAGCTCGACCATTCAATGCATGGGTAAGAGCTAAATCACTTTTACCACTTCCCTTTGGTCCTTGAACAATTATAAATGTACCTGCTCCTTCATTTATCCATTGACGTAACGTCTTTTCAGCTTCTATCCGTTCATCCCAACTATTCATTCCAGACCTATTTTGATTCACATCACTACCAATTCTAGGTATAGATGATCCAGGTGAAATAAACTCTTTAATTTTTCTAAAAGCAGAAACTAAATTGCGTCGAATATAATTTACTCCAAATGAGCCATCAGCTTCTAAACTATCACAAATTCGTTTCCTAATAAACCATACTCTGATAGGTTCAAAGATAATAACAGCTAATGCAGCAAGTAACGCTAGCAAAACAGGAAACACAATCCTAGGATGGTCAACCAACCATTGTCGTATAACATTCCGATGCTCAGTAGGTTCGAAAGTGATATGAACGGTTGTATTACCAGTTGTCATGCCATTGACACAGTTTCTAGCTGTTGCTGCACTGGTCAATCTTGCAAAAACAACTGTAGCAGACCTAAGTGCACCAGCAGGTGGAGCAGTAGGTGGTATAATGTCAATAATGGGCCCATATCGTCTAAACATTTTGTATAATTCTTCTTGAGTTATATCTGGACCATCGAATGATACTTTGATTCGACTAGAAATAACCCGTCTTAAATCTTCAATCCAGGGTTTACCCATAACAGGATATGCTCTTACAGGCGTAAAGGGTGCATAAATCTGGCTATAATCCAATTCCTCTGCACGTTTAATTATTGCGTTTTCTGCATTTTGACAAGATATTTGACTCCCGTCATCCAATAGTTCATACTTGACAAAAACACCACCATCTCGAGGACGTATGGTGATATTGGTAATCTTAGTGGGAATATCTGTGGGTTTGAATTTCTCAAGCACTGCAGGCAAATAATATTCAAGTAGTCGAGTAAATGGAGGTGTGATCAAATTCTCAAGGTATTGGATTTGGAAAACTCGTGGGAATAATCTATCATAGTAAAATAGAACTTCTCGACTGTCAGTTTCAATTGTGCCTGTAGTTTTCTCTACCTTTTCGCCTTCTTTTACTACTTTGTCAGCCTCATTCCGAGCAGGGTCTAAATTGGGTGCAGCAGTGGTTTGCCATCTGCGACCCACAAAACTGGTTTGTCTGAAATACAATGACCTTGGCCGAAACCGACTTCTACAGACTCCAACTGTTCGTGGTAAACAGCGATACACTGTAAACGGCTTAAGAATCATTGTTGTAGAATGGTGAATTGCAGTGTTGAGTCTTCAAAGACTCTGGATAGCAATCTTCCCCAGACAAGCAGCTGAGATCCAGGCTAGCCGATAACTGATCATGATTTTCGGTATACCGTAATTACGGGCCCGGCCCGGGCAATTACAGCATATGCCATATTGCATCGATCGCCATAGTAACGTAAACTGTATAGGCCGGCTGTATACATGTAGCTACCTATCTAGGCCCTAGGGTCAAAAACATTCTGATATGTTTACATGTACAATTGACTCCTAATCCATGGGGGACTCCACTAAATTCAAGAAATTAGTTGATAATAATGTACAGTTTCAAGGTAGGAGAAAACTATCATTGTATAGTAACTTTGGGTCATTGAAAGAGTCGAATACTATAGGATACGAAGCCAATATAGTAGCATGGAAAAGCGCCTTTAATGAATTTCTTGACCATGATTTATTCCCTGATAAGACTTGTATAACCGTCGATGAAGAGCTAAAGAATGCGTTGTACGATAGCGAATATGGTAAACCTATTGCTTTACAAGTTGCTGTAGATGAACTTGTCCGTCGAGGGGATTATACGCCATTATCTCGATATAAGAAACAATTACAAACAGGTTGGATGGGATATTTAATATCCCGGTTTGTGTGGTCGCCGTCTACGGTTGACCCTAATTACAAGTATGTTTCCACGGCCGCTGTAGAATCTTGGGCTGCTAAAGTTGACCAAATACTTGATGAGATTTGTTTGGGGTATAGTCGGTCTGTATTCACTAAGAAGTTCTTTGAATATACGATATTGGAGAAAGTCAAGTTGAGTCATGTTGATTTGGATTGTATTATGTCGTATCTTGAGCATGAGAAACGGCTAGTAATGAATGAACAAATAGTGATATACAAGAGTAAAGTCGACACAAGTAAAAACTCGGAAGAAATCACACCAAGAGATGAGGCCGTTGCTAATTTGCGTGATACTATATGGAAAATGAGCCAGCGTGTTGATGGATTGAGTGAACAGATTGACCAGTGTACTGACCGTGCTAAGAAGGCTTTAGCTAAAAAGAATAGGGTATTGGCAAAATATGCATTAAGATCTAAACATTATGCTGAACAAAGTCAAGGGCAAGCTCTTGAAATGTTAGAGAAGTTACAAATTACCTTGGATCAAATTGATACTGCTACTGGCCAGCAACAAATGACTATTGCTCTTGAAGCTGGTGTTGGTATCCTTCGTGAGTTGAACAAGACCATTGGTGGAGTGGATAGAGTTGCAGAATTGATGGATGAAGTTCAAGAACAGAAGGTTACTACCGACGAGCTCGGCCAATTGTTAGCTGGTGAGAAGCCAACTGAAGAAGATGAAGAAGATATCGAAGAAGAATTGAAACGCATAGAATTAAGTCAACTTCAAACTGTTCCAACGAGGTTGCCTGCCTCACCGGACAAGGCCAAAGAGGTCAGCTCTACAGATACGTCAAAGACGGAGGAGGAAGAGCTTTCACAAGAGTTTGAGAAGATTGCATTGTGATATTTATGAGGTTTACGTGGTAGCATTTATTAGCATATAGAATAATAATAATAATAATAATAATAATAATTATAGTATATAATATATAATAATAAAAATAAAAATAAAAATAATATAAATTAATGGCCGTAACAATTTGTAAGTAATGGAAACTCGTATACATACACATAGAGTCTATTGATCAAAGCATGGGTGTTTCATTATCAATAGTAACAGGATGTCCAGTGTGATCTGCATTCTTAGTAATTTCTCCCAGGGGCACAGATTCACCGCGTTCAATAGGACTAACTGATCCCGAGGCACCTGAAGAAGATCCTGTAGCAGTACTGCCAACTGGTTGAACCGGAGGTCTCCAGCCAACACCTAAGAAGAAATAAATATAGCCCAATATAATAGCAAATACATCTGACCAAGTGCGTTTTCTTGCAGCTTTCAGGATTAAAGTAGCAGAAGGACATAATCCCAATTCAGCAAGCGTCTTAGTTTCATCTTCGGGAGAAAACACCCTTTTAGGAAACGTCTGCAAAAAATCAAATGATGGTCCGGAATAATCGTCTATTATGCTACTAGTACTACTAGTATTAATGCTACTCTTGCTATGCGTATCTCTGAAACTTCCTCTTCTTTCGGTAACCTCATCGCCAACCGTGTCTCCAAGCTTCTGAGGACCGTCAATTATAATCGGGTGGTCGTCATAAGTATTGGATTTGACAAACTCGCGAACATCTGCTAATGTTTGGTCACGAGCGAACCGACTTCGTATCGCTGTACCATCAAAATGTCTAATCAAAAGTGCGCACCCAGAGGAAGAAGACAGACCCTTCGTCGTTGGCCGTCGACTAGCAATACTCTGGCTTCTCAGAGTGTCAATCATTTTTGGAGGATAGAAAAACAACCCCCTCAAGTAAAAAATATATAAATGAAAAGATCTTTTAAGAATATAGGAATTCGAATGACAATAAGGAAATTGGTACCAGTATATATTATAAACGGGAGCTTTAGCCGATCGAAGCAACAAGCTTGTTAACGTTGACGTTACGTTGGCGGCACGCGCTGCTTGACAATTGCGGAGTCATCAAATGCGGCTGATATGACTATTGACCATAAAATCACCAATTAGGATTGCGGCACTCAGTGATCCAGCCGCAGTACTGTTGAAATTTCATATTTGCATCCAACGTTAACGTTGGTCCACATATGTGCGCGTACGTATCTATAACATGCTTGCCAACGATATATCATCCCCCCACTATAGGTATAACTAGAAGGTATACCGGGGATTACCAGCTGTCCAAAGCAATAGTGACTAAAGAATAACAATTATACCTTATCCTATGTGATTACAAAAGTATAAAAATAAGTATATTTTAATAAAAATATTAGAGAGAAAAAATAAGCCCGGTTAATTCTCAGAATTAGCGAGTTTTTTATCTTTATAGAGTTCAGATTTAGTTTTCAGCATTAGTCTTAGCAGACATTTCAGCTTGCTTGATCAAAGCAGCAGGAGCATCAAGTCTATCCAAGAAAAGCTCAATAGTTCTAATCTTGGTAGGGTTGCTAAACTCCTTAGAGTTGAAGAGCTTATCAAGCTCGCCAACATTTTTAGCTTGAAGGGCTTCACCATCCTTTGAGTTGAAAACATCCAAAAGTTTACTATACTTCCAAGGATGAACATCATTATAAGTAGAGTCAATACCATGAATCAATCGTTCAATAGTATAGCCATCATTATTAAGGAAGAATAAGTAAGGTTTAAGACCCCATCTGATCAAAGTAGAGATTTCAGTAACAGTTAATTGTAAAGAACCATCACCAACAAACAAAATAACTCTTCTTTGAGGATCAATTTCTTCAGCAGCAAAAGCAGCACCCACAGCTGAGCCGACAGAGTAACCAATAGAACCCCACAAGACTTGAGAAATGCCAATAGTATTCTTGGGGAATTTTGTTTGAGTGATACCAAATGAAGAGGTACCAGTTTCAGTGACAATGATATCACCGGGTCTAAGCCATTGACCAACACGAGTCCAGAGCCATTCCTGCTTGATAGGAGCGGAAGGAGCGACTGGAGTCAAACTGGTCTTTACTGAAGTGACAGGAACGAATTCCTTACCCTTGGCAACACCAGAAGATTCAATGTGTTTAATAAGTTTGGGTAACAATTGTTGCATAGAAACATTGTTATAAACAGCAGCCTTGATCTTAGTATGATCAGAATGGAATTCAACAACATTCTTAGTACCATATCTGTAAGAGAAAGAACCAGTATTGAAATCAGAGAGGAGAGCACCAACAGATAAAATCAAATCAGCACTTTCAACAGTCTCGGCAACCTTTGGATGAGACAAGGATCCAACATAAACACCACCGAATCGAGGATCGTGTTCATCAAAGACTGATTTACCCATAGGAGTAACAAAAACGGGGAAATCAGTAGTTCTAACGAGTTTTCTAGCTTCATGGCCAACATGATGTCTGGCAGCGCAAGCATCAATGATGATTATTGGCTTTTTAGCATCCTTGATCAAATCAGTAATGGTATCAATAACTTCATTCTCAGCCTCAGCATCATTGGGGGGGAAAGAAGTATCAATAGGGGTATTAAGTTTTTCACCGTGCTTGATAGCAACAGTAGACAAGTTTGCAGGAATAGCAAGATAAACTGGTCGTTGAGTAGTAACGGCAGTCTTGATAGCATCATCAATCTTCTCAGCAGCTTCATCACTATTTCTGATAATGTAGGACTTTATAGAAATGTTATCACTCATTCTCTTGAAGGCGGTGAAATCACCATTACCCAAAGTATGATGCAACAACAATTGTTTATTTTGAGCAGAAATGGAAGGAACACCAACAATGTGGACCAAGCCAACGTGTTCAGCATAAGCACCAGCAACAGCGTTCAAAGTACTGAGCTCACCGACACCAAAAGTGGTGATGATAGCACCCAATCGCTTGACACGGGAGTATCCATCAGCAGCATAACCAGCGTTTAACTCATTGGTGTTACCAGCCCATCTGACACCGGGGACTTTTTCGATGTAGTCCAAAAGAGTTAAGTTGAAGTCACCTGGCAATCCAAAGATCTAGAAAAATTATGTTAGACACTTGAAAGAAAAATTAAAATTTGTATTGTTGTAGCCTTGAGATTAAAAAAAAAAAGGGGTAATTTTTCAAAGAGGATCTACATGGCTCAGATCAAAAACAGAATATCGATATCGCATTAATGTGGAGTAAAAGCACAAAAATAAGGCCGATCACGATATACACGCGCACTGCACTTATTGGGAAAGTTCTATGCAGTTTGCTCAAAAAGCCGACTGGGTTTTTCCCACCATGGCAAAGCCAGCAATTGCCAATGGCAACCACCAAAACAAGGCCATTGAACGAGAGAATAACGGAGCGTCTCCTAGGCAATCTGTCATATCATACCATACCATACCATGGGAAACTACAAGCCCGCGTGCTGTAGAAAGGCCATTAAAAGCAAGCAGCCATCGGTGGTTGGGGATCCCGGCTCCAACCGACCACCAAAGGACCGCAAACGACACTTCTCCGACAGAGCCATGCAAACACCTGCCCAATATATATATAATCCGCAAAGCTACAACCGTGCATCTCATCGTATACTTACAGTGTTGACGTCCAATTGCTTGAGACGGGTGAACAAATAGGTTCCGAGCTCGACTTGGTTGGTCATTGTTATTATTTAGCTTGCGAAGACAGAAAAGCAGTTGCAAAAAGCAGAGCCAAAGATGAAAACGTCAATGGCTGGAAGATCAATTCTTTTTCTCAGTCAGCAATCAAAGAAACCAGAAGCTCCAGTTTCACAAAGAAAGAGACGGAAATTTCTAAAGCAAGAAAGTAAATGGGAAAAAAACACAGAGTTCAGAAAAGAGAGGAAAGAAAAGGGCGAACTCAAAGGACAAGGTTCGTCGCTTTTATAGCTGGGAAACGGACAAACGAACCACCCGATGAAATCAATCGCTGATCAAATGTTTATTTTATTTCGGTGGAGCCACCAGAAAAAATCACCACCACCACCCAAAAAAGAAACAGACTTTTTTTACTTTTTCTTCACTTATTTTTTTTTACTTGCTGGACTTTTATTATATTTATTTTTTGTATATGTTATATTTATTTTTGTTCTGTTGGTATTTGCTCACAATTGTGTCTTTTCCTCCTTCTCCTTCTTCTTCTTCTTCTTCTTCTTCTTCTTCTTCTTCGTAGTTTGCCATTTGTCGAGGTCGCCGGGGACCGCCAGCCGTGCGGACGTTACTAGCTGCGCAGCTGCGCGTTAATACTTGTTATGCGAGTGTTGCGAGGAACCCCCGGGAAATCACGCTGGACTCAGGAGGATTGCTTTTTCCTCGGAACCCCCTTTGAAGGAGTAAGAAGGTCTCCCATATTCGCCCAAACCTTCAAACCTTCACAGCTGAGAAGGGCAAGGAAAACCTTATTTGCGCGTGTCCCATTTAATGAATCTTCTATAACGTGATTCTTGTATGACGATGATTATAGTTACAATAACATATATCTACTTGCTAGTAGGCTACATACGGTGAATAGTATACGCAGATAACACGAAAAACTGGAAGGAAAGGCTCATGAAACAAACGGAGCGCCACCACAGCTCGCTCTCTGATGACAAATGCACAACGGAAGGACTCAAAACTCTGAAATAATTTAGCAAGACAATTTTTGCACGCCGAATTCGAACGGAACCGGAAAAACTTTTCCCGGAGAAACTCTAAGAAGAATGTGCGCTTTTCGTCGAGATTTCCCTAATTTTTCCGATCCCAAATAATTATTATCATCCCATCGCATTTTTGCCCAAACTAGCTTATACGCGAGCGCCCAACAACAGACTTCGGTATTCCAACGTTGTAAATGCCTAGCTATAGCTAGCTAGCGAGCTAGTTAGTTACACAAAAATTAGAGTGGCAATCGGCTATCGGTGGGTTCTCTACACTCTTTGAAATTGCCGCTCGGGCTCGGCATTAACAAACCAGAAAAGGGTTCCCTACAAAAGGATCTGTACAATGTCGAGCCACCGGCATTTGACCACTTTTGCGACTTTTGAGTGCCATTTATATAAGATGTTGAAATAAATCGTTTGAATACTATGGCTGAGCAAACTTTGGCATGCCCAGCTGGCCACAGGCCGGCCAATCAATACTGAGATCGATCGAGCGTCAACGTTAATTAATGTTGGCTAGCTAGCTAGCTATAGTTACGTTAACGTTATAGCATAAAAAAAGGCGCTTTAGACAAATATGGTCACAGCTTGTTATATAAGGGCTCGAGATCTAACATGAGTACAACCATACGCCAACAGCTGGCGAGACTTAAACAGTTGATCCCCCTTACCAGACGACAGTTCAAGGATATAAATGAGCCGTCTATCGCTAGTTCCGAAATTATCGCATCGACGCCGGCGTCGCATGGGTCATTATCCGTGAACTTGACTGCTGGATCGCCAGTATATATTAGAAGAAACACCATATCAGCTATTGGGCCAACTGAATCAATAGAAGCATCTAATGAACTGCCCTTGTTGTCTACACTGACAGCAAAGTTCCCCACTAGTAGTGTACCACTGATATTTCAAAAATTGGGCGCTCTTAATAATCAATCATTATCAGTATCACTTCAAAAAAATGATGGTCAAAATGTTTTGGTTAACCTTGATGGCACTGTTGACTGGATAGTACTTCGTCGTAATGCCCTACAAGCATTTACGGGTAGGTTCTTACGGATAAGTGGATCAGCGTCATCTCAATTGATTCCCACGAACCCATCTTCTTCTTCATTTATTCAACGATTATTGGCTTTGGTGTATACTCGTACACTTCTCATCCAAGGTCGTGGCCAATTTGCATTAAATGCCCCTGGTATTGTATTGATTGAACTAGCTAAAGGTGAAAGATTAAATATTCATCGTAATCAATTGTTGGCTTATGCCATGAATGATGAATTAAGAATAGTTATAACTGAAACTAAACCTTTCCCAAGATCTTGGATTCAATTAACGGGACCCACTCGTGTGGTACTATCACATCATGTGCCATTATACAAAAGGATAACCACTCCAATAACAAGCTGGTATCACAGCTATTTACGACCTTTGTCACTTAGGTTTATCGCTAATACAACTGGTTACACCCCCTTGAGCTTGTATACAATAGAAGAGCATACTAAGAAAACAGCAGAAACTATATCACATCATAATCACTATATCGCAGAGTCAAAATATAGAAATGGGTTTATATCTTCTGAACCTCATTTCCATTACGCTACAGTCGATAATTCTGGTAAAGTTCAATTTGGTGAAAACTGACCCAGCAGCATCAGCAACATGTACATATACAGTTATAACGTGCATGCACAATTATAGCTAGTTGACCAGCAGCATCAGTAACATGTACATCCTCTTATTGATATATAACACTTATACATGTACATGTATAGTTATAACGTGCATGCACAATTATAACTAGTTGTCTACGTAAAATAAACATAGATTAAAAAAAAATTACATCATAAAAGAATGACTTATTAACTACATACAAAATTTCTAACTCTTATGAACGGCAGCCATCTTGTTCAAAGCACTACCATGCTTGAACCATTCGATTTGTTCATCATTATAAGTATGGTTCAACTTAGTCTCCCAAGTTTCACCATTCTTAGGATGAACAACCAAAGTGACTGGCTTACCAGGAGCAAGTTCACTCAAACCAACAAGGTCGACTCTGTCGTCAGGGTTAATCTTGTCATAATCAGCAGGATCAGCAAAAGTCAATGGTAATAAACCTTGCTTCTTCAAGTTAGTTTCATGGATACGAGCAAATGATTTGACAATGATAGCAAATCCTCCCAAGTATCTTGGTTCCAAAGCAGCATGTTCTCGAGATGAACCTTCACCAAGGTTATCACCACCAATAACAACCCACTTAATACCATGATCTCTGTACCAAGCAGCGGTATCAGGAACAGTTCCCCATTCACCAGTTTCTTGGTTTTGGATATTATTAGCTTCACCATTGACAATATTAATAGCACCAATCATATAATTGTTGGAAATGTTTTGTAAATGACCTCTGTATTTAAGCCATGGACCAGCTTGAGAAATATGATCAGTAGTACATTTACCAAAGGCCTTAATCAAAATTGGCATATTCTTTGCATCTTTACCATCCCATGGTTTAAATGGTTTAAGAAGTTGAAGACGATCTGAAGTTGGTGAAACTTTAACTTCAACTGATGATCGATCCTTTGGTGGTGCTGTATAAGTATCTCTACCAGCATCATATCCACGAGCTGGTAAAGCTTCACCATGAGGTTCTTTAAGCTTGAATTCTTTACCATCCTTATCCTTAAGGGTATCAGTGATAGGATTGAATCTCAAATCACCAGCAATAGTGAAGGCAACAACGAGATCAGGTGAAGTAACAAAAGCATGAGTGGCAGGGTTAGAATCATTTCTACCAGTGAAGTTTCTATTATAAGAAGAAACAATGGTATTCTTATCACCCTTCTTAACATCTTGACGATCCCATTGACCAATACAAGGACCACAAGCATTGGCCAAAACAAGACCACCAAAGTCTAAGAAGGTTTGTAATTGTCCATCTCGCTCAATGGTAGCTCGGACTTGTTCGGAACCAGGAGTAACAGTGAAAATGGATTTAGCCTTAAGACCATGATCCATAGCATCACGAGCAATGTTGGCAGCTCTAGTTAAATCTTCATAAGAAGAGTTAGTACAAGAACCAATCAAACCAACCTTAACTTCCAAGGGCCAACCCTTTTCAACAGCAACATCCTTCAATTTACTGATAGGAGTAGCCAAATCAGGAGTGAAAGGACCATTAACATGAGGTTCAAGAGTATTTAAATCAATTTCAATCAATTGATCATATTCAGCACCTTCATCAGCAGATAAGAAATCAGGGAATAATTCAGCAAACTTAGCAATTCGTTCTCTCTTGGTAGCAGCCAAGTATTTAGCTTGAGAATGATTGAATGGGAAAACTGAAGTAGTAGCACCAATTTCAGCACCCATATTACAGATGGTACCCATACCAGTTGATGATAAAGCATCAACACCAGGACCAAAGTATTCAACAATGGCACCAGTACCACCCTTTACAGTCAAAATACCAGCAACCTTAAGAATAACATCCTTAGGAGAAGTCCATCCATTAAGTTTACCAGTAAGTTTAACACCAATAATCTTAGGAGCCTTAAGTTCCCAAGCAAGATCACTCATAACATCAACAGCATCGGCACCACCAACACCAATAGCCAACATACCAAGACCACCTCCATTAGGAGTATGAGAATCAGTACCGATCATCAATCCACCAGGGAATGCATAATTTTCAAGGATGATTTGATGAATAATACCAGATCCTGGACCCCAGAATCCAATATTATATTTAGCAGTAGCAGTTTGTAAGAAATCATAAACTTCCTTGTTGATATCAATAGCTCTCTTCAAATCTTGTGGTCCACCAACTTGAGCTTGGATCAAATGATCACAATGAACAGTGGTAGGAGTAGCAACTTGAGGTAACCCAGCTGACATAAATTGAAGAATAGCCATTTGAGCAGTAGCATCTTGACAAGCAACTCGATCAGGTCGTAATTTCAAGTATGAAACACCTCGTTCAATCTCTTGCTCATGAGGCTTATCAAGATGACCATAAAGAATCTTCTCAGCATAAGTCAAAGGACGCTTTAATCTTTCTTGAACGATTTTAACGTTATCAGCATGCTTCTTGTAATTAAGGAAACTGTAATCTTCCCAGTTGTTCATAAGAACCTTAGAGTCCCTAGTGAACTGCTCAGTAGAGTAAGTTCGTCTAGCGACCTTGGCCACAGAGGCCTTTGCTCCAGCAGTCAGTCTAGAGAACATTGTGATTTATGTGATTTTATAATCTCTGTTTGCTTCTCAGTAATAAAACGTAGCAACACACAAGATCAGATCTTCCAAACCTCTTTTTTTAAAAAATTGAAAAGGTATCTCTGTTACTAATGCGAACAGAATTCAATGAAGAATACCGAATCAATTGGAGTCGAGAAAAAAAGGGGGGAGGAAACGTGCAAATTGAAGAAAAAAAATTTCGGACAACACAAGAATGGGAGAAAAAAAAAAAGTTTTGTGTTTGGGTTTATATGTGTGAAGCTGGGGTTTTCTTCTACGACTGGGACAAGTAGGCGTCAGCCAATGAAATTGCCGCCATTAGAAAACTGTACGTTTCTCGGCTCCGATCACGGGTTACGTCTGGAAGAATCTTGCCGTGATCCGATTGGCACAATTTCCACCAACCCTTGACGTATGGCCGCTTAAACTGTTTTAGAGATCGACATGGGGATTATAATTATCCGATGCATGGCCAAAATATTTCGATGGACCAATGGATCAATGGATCGATATCCATAATTTGTATACGCGTTTGACATATACTATAGCTAGCTAGGCACGCTAGCTAATTATAACGTATATGGAATATATCATACATTATTCATTATAACTTCTAGTAATTACAAATAACTGTCTATCTCTCCATGGTCCTACTATAATCAGCACTATATTTGCTCATAATCTTGGTAAGGGCCTTTGGTAGTATACTCCATGGGAAAACTTTTACGTTCTTTTCAATGTTACGTGGTTTGGGATCAGAAAATGACATGATCAACTTGAAAAAATTACCACTGTCTTCTCTTCCTTTGCTGACAGTATATGGATGGTACCCTTCCAAGTTTCTTCTGATCCGGTTTTTTTCTTCTATAGAAAACCTTGTTCCTACCAGTTGCTCCAAAAGATAGATACAGTCGACACTTGTCACAAAATAGTCTTGCTGTTCTTGCCAGTATATACAGCTAATGCACATGATCTCAGGATTATAAAACTCAGGATAAAGAACATCAAAGTATACCCGTATTACAGACCCATATTGTTCTCGACGGAATTGTACTAATCGACGTCGTGCGGAAATTTCTCGTGGTGTCCAATTATGTATCATCATTCCTAAATCCCCCACAATTTCAAGACTAGCCTGTTTAGCTAGATTATTAGAATACAATGACTGCAATTGCTGGGCTGATGTCATGGATGTTCTATGCAAATGGCCCCGATAATATGGGTTCTGGGGGCTACCACCTGTGCTACTGCCAACGCTACCAGTGCTACTTACGCTAGCCCGACTTCGGTGTCCATATCGAGCTCCTGAACTACTGGTGCCTACAATATCTGGTCCCTGCTGTCTCATGAACATCATCATTGACTGGTCAGTTCTATAACTGCCTACAGCTTGCGATAATGCAGTAGTACGCACCAACGGTGGCTGAGCACCAGTGTATGGTTGAAATCGCGACTGCTGTTGCTGGTATCTTTGCTGTGATTGCTGCTGTTGCAGCTGGAGTTGTTGTTGTGCCTGTTGTGCCTGTTGTGCCTGTTGTGCCTGTTCACCGAGTAACATTGAAGTACTCCATTGACCCTCGTGCTCTTCTATAGTCGGAATGTGCATTCCCTGGGAGGGCATTGGAGGTAAAGGTAGAATGCTTGATCCTGATGCTGGTTGATTGCCCGGTCCTGTGGGTATAGCAGACAAATATGGATACAATACAGATTGAGGCTGTTGTTGGGGTTGGGGCTGTTCCTGAGGTTGGTGCGTTCTAGGCGGGGACTGTTGCAGTTGTTGAGCTGAATGTGGTTGGAATTGAGATTGCAATGGGGTTGAAATCATCTGAGGCTGGTACTGCTGTTGAGTTGGCTGTAATGACTGGCCAAATGCTTGTTCAAACATTGGAGGATACTGATATGAAGGGTTAATTGCAGCAGTAGTACTACTAGAACTACTTTCACCGGTTTGAATTTGCATAGCAAATTGAGATTGAACATCTCCAGAAGAACTCAAGTAAGAAAGAGTGGGTTGCCCTCCACCAGGTTGGCCTTGTACCTCCAGTTCACCTCCACTAGGACCTCCTGTCCCACTACCTGTACTACTTTGTTGGCCCACATGTTGTTGGGAAGAGGGGCTATGGTTAGGACTAAGGTCATCAACAGGCAAATCACCAATAAAAACACTATAAAGCTCTCGTATGAACTCATTGTATATAGTCAAGAAAATTGGTACGTGAGTGTTAATTCCTTGAGGGTCAGCAATAGATCTCGGGGGAAGAATTGCTGAAACTGCATACTCACCAGTGGAAATAAGCTGTGCTACCAAAAGCGATGACCGGAAATTGCCAACTGATAACTGAAACTTGCGTAAACTAAGATTATCGGTTGATAATAATGGCGAGGCAGGAGATTCCCCCGCTGTGCCTCCAGTACCTTCTCTTCCTTCTCCACCACTTCCACCGCCAGTACCAGTAACTCCGCTGGTAGATGTTGATGATGATGCTGTTGTTACAAGATAAATTGATATTGATTTGGGCCGATCTGGTTCAATTGATTTGGCCCATGAACTTATCTCAATTGGTATACCCTCAACAATTGGTTGGCCACCAGCCAAGACATTCATCTCTTTTTGCCGACTTGTGTCACTCCCAATAGTCCGTGGTTGTTGTTGCTTTTGTTGCTGTTGATGTTGTTGTCTCTCTCCCTCAATAAGCCCGTTTGGAATATTTTCACTTGTCTCACTAATGGTATTCTTGGTTTTCTTCGCGAAATCTTTAATTTCAGTATTCCCCACATCACTTCTGCCGCCTAATTCACTTGTAATAATATTGCCTCTACTACTACTGCTGTCTCTGGTACCTCCCCCTCCTCCTTCTAGAATAGAAGAAGAATGACGAACCTGATCGAATGATTTCGATGCCGCTACACTACTACTTTCCCCAGGTTGGATACCTAATGATTTGGGCCGGTCCAATTGCTCTTGCGGCTGCTGTTGCTCTTCTTCCTGTTCTTGTTGCTGATTATGATGTTGATGTTGTTGTTGTTCCTCCTGACGACTGCTGGTGCCTAATGAAGAAGTATTTCCAGAGGGTGCAGCCGTGGTTATCCCTAATGCATGTGTTAAAGCTGTGTCAGAACCAACAGGGTCAGCCAGAGTTACCGCCGTTTGCATCGGCTCCGAGACAGGCTCCGGCCTTGTGATATTGAGTGGAGGCCGCAAGGGCGTATTTGAATGTGGAGCAAGAGAAGGAGCATCAACAACAACTTCCATCTTGGTAACATCACCGCTGTTACTGCCCCTGCTGTCCCTCCTGCCGCTGTTCATGCCAGGTTCACCACTCCCCACCACTGTACCGCTTGGTTCGCCCTCACTATTGCTGTTTGTGTCACTCTTGGTGGTCCCTGCAGAAATAGTTGCGGAAGATTGTAAAATGTCTTGTCGGCTATTACTTGACCAGTTACCTGAGGCTGAATTAGTAACAGCAACAGAAGTACTTTCGTTACCTTTACCCACTTCTGTTTCTCTGAGACTTTTATTATCACCAGCACCAGTTCCAACAGGGTTATTTCTGCTGCTGCTGCTGCTGCTGCTGCTGCTGCCGGTAATGCAACTCTTGTTTCCGCTGTCTATGTTAGTAGTACTTAAGAAGGTACTGCTGCCGCCTAAGCTTGACGCCTGACCAATTATTTGCTGAAGTTGCTGATTTTGGTGGTTGTTTTTGCTTACTGGGTGTACTGGTAACTGCGGCTGCTCCAGTTGCCGCGCCATGTCGAGTATATTTTCAGTTTTGTCATCATTGATAGTGGTAATGGGAGAACTCTGGTTATCGGTTATAGAAGTAGAGTGGTGATGATGGTGATACGCTTCTTGATGCGTACCATCTTCGGTGCCTTCATTCTCATTACGAAGGATCCGAGCTAGTCTTTCTTCGTCACTCTCTTCCAGATTCTCCCCCTGCTGCTGGTATAAACCTTGAGTCTGTTTGTCTGTTGTTGAGTAATTGCTTGGCGAAGATGGTGAAATATTCGGATTTTTTACTTCTTGCTGTCTGTGTTCGGGAACTTGTGCTACTGCATCATGCCGGTCTTGATTTTTATCAACGTTATTACCATCATTTGTGTTGCCAGGCGTGCCTTCATCTACTTGTTGATCGCTAGTCCGTATAACCTCTTCCACTGAGACATTTCGAAGTAAGTCATTCGTTGATACTTCGGCTGACGATGATACTATTGCTACCGCTTCTTCCGTACCCGACAATGGCAGATTACCCGCTCCTGGTATCATACCTGCATCATTACTACCCGATGAAACCCCTGAGGAAGATGAAGAAGAAGAAGATGATGATGATGACGATGATGATGAGGCGGAAGCAGCCGCTGCTGTTGCTGCTGCCGATGTTGTTGAAGATGATGATGAGCCCTCAGAGGGCATCGTCATGACAGTTGAGCCCTGACTAACTACCGAGTCTGCCGATGATTCACTCCAATGAGATTGTTGGTCTGCGGGGAAACGAAACAAAAAAATTGAAGGCGGAATTAGTGCCTCCAAAAAGTTCATCTCTACATTGTACCCGTCCGAGGGAGAGTACAATGTTCGAGACAAAAACGAAACATGCGGTTAGCTACTAAACAAAAGCCACAAAGTTGCCAGAAGAAACCAGGAGAACTATAGTGTGAATATTAGATGTTTGAGCATTTAGGTTCATCAACAAAATAAAAAAAAGAAGATGTATTTCTAAATGTTTACAAACATCAGCAGCACCAATCTTGTGATGATCTCCTGTTTCGTCTGCAATGCATATTATAAACTTACCTATTGCACCTGGATATGGTGTGTACTGCATGGTGATATAATTCAAACCCGTGATGGAGTTACCTTTCTAACAGCCGATTCTGCAGGTACCAAAGGGAAAAAACGAAAATGCAAAAAGGAAGAGGGAAAGAGTGAAAAAAGAGAGTTGACCAGAACAACAAAAGAGAGAAGGTAACAAGAAAAAAATAAAATAAAATAAGTGATATTACCGGGAAAAAATGGAAGTTTCGTCAGGTTTTCCCTCCCACGCTATTAATCTGTCTCAATTTCGCCTAGCTTATAGAGCATCGCCTTGACACTAGCCTATTTTATTTCACTTCCCCCAAAATGATAGTAACGGTCTGTACTACCAAACACCTACCCACTTTTTTTGGGCTAGACGCGAAATACCTACCCAGCCAATGTTCAAATTGAACCACGTATATTGTGATGTTTCTTTTTTTAAACTGCCATGTTTGACACCATCAATACTACAACATTGAGATGAACGCGCGCGTGCATTCACCAAAGTCGGTCAACATTAAACTCTAAACGCAGAGCGTGTAGAATCATAGTTTTTTTCCTGTGTAAGAAGAAGAAATTAAATCAACAATGACTAGTCACCACTAATTTTTTTTTGTAAATAATAGCTTTCGTGTCAGATTAATTTTTACCCATCTTTACGCGATTAATGGGTATTGAGTGCTATTGTTTCGGGCGGCTCGTTTTTAAAGTTCGTACCCGACGCAGGGGCAGAAAACCTTATCGCGATCGGCATCCCCGTATATCGTCCCTGCATATTATTAAAACAAAAAAAAAAGTCAATGACCCATGTATCAGATCTTAAAAAATCTTAATATGAATTTGTAAGTCAAATCCCGTTTTTTCATGAGACAAAAAAAAAAAATTTTGAAAACGGGCAATTGCTGTTGGATTTAAGACATGGTGAAACCTGTGAAATTCTGTTTCACAAAAACAAAAAAGTAAAACAACAGAGGGAAAAAAAAAAAAAAGTAAGATCATTTTCAGAGTTTTTCTTCTAGTATTTTCTTGTATTTCGCACCATATAATTCTGCTGTAATATTATACTATTGCAAGGCCACATGATATTTGTTATGTCGGCTGGTGTTTTGTAACGTTTTGCTTAGTTCCCATGGGCATAATGTAGTACCAGGCTTCGTGAATAAAGTATTTGGTCAGGCCTAATCATCAGTGAAATATCCATGAAAAGAGACAGCCAAGCAGAAAACAAGAAATATATTGCGGATTACAATTACAGTGGGGGATTGTCTTTTATATCTATATTCTGACACTAATGTGTCCTACATATGAGTTTTTCTCCGCGTCGCGAAAAACAAAAGGACCGACTCGCAGCAAGGGCCACACAAGATTATAAAACATGTTGCCAGTTTACGTTCGCCCTACTAGTATAAATGACGGTGAGCGCTTGGGGGATATCTTAATCAAAACTGATGCTAGACACATGGTGGTACAGTTGGGTTTGTTTTTGTTTCTCATTGAGTCGTTGTGTGTCACAAATGCTTGACTTTTATAGATGGTAGACACACAGACGTACTCAGGATTAGCGTGGTCATGTTGGTCTGATAAGCACTAAGGGTAACATCTCAATGATCCAGACTAGGTAGTAAGTAACATTGTTCTGAATCATTAATCCGACCAGCAGCTCGGTATCTGCACCGGCTGTTTCAGTAACGTTATGGCTGCATCATAGCATTTAGCGTGATATCCAAATACTCCATGCTTGCTTGAGCTAGTAAGGTAAATGTTCATGAGTGTTATATGTACATTTACCTAGATTCATATATATAGATCTCGATAATGCCAGATCTAGATCTGGCGCCAGACAGCTGTTCTCACATGCGCATCACCTGCTAATTAGATAGATGGGATATCCTAATTGGGACTCGGGGAAGTGCAAGACCTTAGAGACGCACGGCCGGTAAGACAATATGTCGTAGAATTTAAACACTTCGATCGAGTTCGGGCATGAACTATGCAATATATTACCATTAGCCCTAATTTGTTATATGGCGCCAGACGACCTAGCTCATTTATGAATATGTTGGGATTGTCGTACACGAACGTACATGATGACGCGTCAACAGAAGAAGTTAATTAATGGCCCTATAGTAGTATATTACGTTGATACCAAAGCGTCTGGTGTAATATTATGAGCTATATATACGTAATGCGTATACGTGTAAAGCAGTCAGTATCTAATGTTATCTCTAGAGTGCTTCGAGCGGTTTTAAAACTGGGCAACGAGGACTCATTGATGCCCTAATGATGCATCGAGGTCAATCGTAGTTATTGATTGATATTAATTAATGTTATTATTGTTATATCACGATCCGATTTCGGCGGATACAATTAAGCCTCGAGGAGATCTTAACTTGGTATCGATATCTATCCGAGACAATTATCTAACTATCTACCTAGTTACCATATCACTCTAGTATAGGCAGCGGTGTGAGCTAGGTAATTCTCTATATGCTGTTGTCTCTCACACCCGTGTCGTCTTTGTTCATTGTTTAATCTACAACAATGCGCTGCTTGTCTTTTCTGACACCTTTGTCACAATGCCCAAGAAAGGGGGTGGGGCCGGCTGAGAATGTATGCAATCATTGCGCTGCTTACGCATGCAAGGTTGGCACAATTGGTGCAGAAAATGCGTCGAATCGCATATTCTTTAGCTAGATCTGTATATTTAACCGGCCTAATAATAATTATAGCCATACATGCATGGGTGTGACGAACCAGCTAGGCCTATCTAGCTATTGGGGTGTTTCGAGTAAAAGTAATTAAGTCCTCTCAAAATTTTCTAATTAGGGGAGAAACATTGCTTCGTTTGTCGACGGCTTGCCCAGCGGTGCCTTCCAGGATATACCCCTTAAGCATAATATATTCTCCACTTGAGAGATCTTCGAATCTGATACATGGGATCTTCAGGCAATGCCGCGGCATGCGCCTGGGCAACTCTATCAGCCATGATCATTATATAACAGGTATACCGTACGTACCGTACTCTCTTAAGAGTAATGATAATCCCACACGTATTTATGTCCATGATAATAGGTAGTATTACAGCCGCCTTGTCACCAGCGCAGAAAGTGCAACTCCCTAGGTAGCGCTAGCTAGATGACTACGGTACTGACGATCAGCTAGCTCGAAGCATCGGTCTGGTAACGCGTTGGATCTGGCATAACCATAGTACTGCGTTAGCATGGACTATAACGGTATAGTCAATGTGTTAATTCTACCCGGCCTTCATGTGTGGAACATTATCACCATACATAAAATACGAGCAATAAGCTCCGCAGGATCACTAGACTAATGTAGCGAACACTGCGCTGGTATCAATAACTACTAGCTTAGATCTCGAGGCTCGAGATGGCCATACTAAAGCCTAAAGGAGCTGGTAGTTATAACTTGGTTGTTCTTTTGCTATGCTGGAGGTCCTCCAGCCCCGCTTTAAATTCAATATCTTCTCCTTTACAAATAGGATATTCAGCTTTCATTCCAGCTAGAACACTCATAGTATACTAGTATACTGATTTTTTGAAAATTTGACGCTAGATTAATGCACATGTGCATGTGCATGCTAAGGGCCCTTTCAAGCGCATGCAATTGAGACGACCGGTCAATAATCTGTAGCCGATCAGTACATGTAAAAAAAAGTACTTGATCAAAAGCCAGTGCAGCGCATCTTAACAGGCCTGTTTAAATAATTAAAAATTATATATGCATTGCAATTGATTTGAGAAAGAAAAATTAGCTGGGTAGGAGCCGAGCGGCTAAATTTAAATGCCGGTTCATTAAAATTCTGTAGGGAAAAAAAAAGCTAGGGCATAGCGGCGAGCAAACAGCTATTGCTTTCGTCCAAAGCTATGTAAATTCATGAATAATAAAGATAATGTCGTAAGACTAACCGCCTGACATGGGTTACAAAAAAAGCTAGTTAGGCCGAAAACCTTGAAACTAGCTAACAAATTCGTTAACGCATTCAGTGCTCGCTACATATATTACCTCGCATCGCCTTTGCATTGTAAATTTAAATGAAAAAGCATAGATCTATATTTTGACGTACGTGCGTGTCGCTGTAAGTCTGTCAAAATTCAGAGTATTGCATTAGCATTGTGGATAATAAATTTGTAAGTCAATTGAGCTATCGATATCTTAATTTGCAAGTTTGCATGCATCGATAGATATAGATATATCGATATCTGATTCTGCTAAAATTAGCCCTCGAAGAGGCCTTTTCAAGATTTCAAAAATCTTCATGAACTCATCGAGCTCAAGAACTCGACCACGGCTATACTTGTGTTATATAACGTCGTACAATAGTAAGTTTGCAGACATGTAGCCGGCTGTAGCTGAGCTGTGAATTTTGCTCGCACGAGGTGGGCCTTAAGTACTTTGGATTGATCATTGCAATGCATCTCAATATAATATTGATCTACCTAGATCAGATATCTGGCAGATTAATCATGTACGTCGTGGTTATGGCAGCAAGATGAGCATAAATAACGTCAACAGTATCCAGCTTACTATGAAGAGCAAATGGGCCGTTAAATTTATGGTTCAGTGAACCAGGGTAGGGCCGTTCGAAATTCCTTGTTGGACAAATGCCTGCTGCTCAAATTGTCATCATCATTGATTTACGAGCCCTAATTTCCTTGAATTTATCCTGGTTACCCCTGGATAATTTATATGTTATGGGCAAGCAGCAACCTAGCTTATGTTATTTCAGTTGGGCACTATATAATAAATTATTAATAATATAATTGATTTCCCCACATATAACATGAAAATCTGCTTTCCCCTCTCATTAAAACCACATGTCCATCCACAAAGAACATTTACATTGTATTCTGATATACTACTTCACTGGTTTCCCCAGAGTCAGACCCCTTTAGACTTATTCAAAGGCTTATATATATACGATCACAATATTAGTCTTACTCCTGGACTGCACTATAATTCTACGTGCTCTATGCCTATATAGCACGCTAGTTAGGCGGACCAGAAGATATCTAGCTATAGATCTTCTGTTCTAAATAGGTAGTAAAATTTATTATTTAGATCTAATATGCGGACCTAAAGGGGCAAAAAAAGCAATTATACGCATGCAAGTAAAATAATATAATAATTAAGCGCTGACCAACCCGGAGCCTTAAATTAAACTAGCACTCGATATTATCTCAAGAAAAATAAATTATTACACGCTGGATCGGATATCCATATTTATCCAACTATAACAGTTTAATTAAGCGGGTAAATCGAGGGCCCTCGCTTAAGCTTAACAATATATGTCATAGATGTATCGGGAGCGGGAACTTGCACAAACCAGCCAACTAGTTCGGGACCTAAATATCAAAGTAGCCTTCATGAGCTTTTTCCAAGTTACAGACGGCCACAAAAGATATGTACATATATATAGGCAAATAATAGATTGATTGATCTATATCGCGATGAATTTAATAGATAGTTATATATCAAGATCTTTAATGCAAGTCCGACTGCAGATTTTGCGCACGCACCGCGGGTAAGGCCTTAATTTTTCTTACATTTCCAGATTTTTATGATTTATTTTATTTTTTGTAGCATGTGTTAACACCCTCGAGTCGACGTAAGTAGCGCTAGCATACAATAGAAAAAGCAAAAACTTTTTAGGGGTTACAAACACCGCCGTCAGTCAGTAATAATATATTGTGATCAAGTAACTTACAGCTAACTGTTTTACGTACGCTCATCACCAAAAAGAAAACAACCCCCTCTCCTTCGCTCCCTCAGGATCCTCGCGCTTAATTAATTGAAAGGTACCTCCTAGCATTAGCATGATGCTACCCGCGTAAAATCGTCACTCTGAGAAAAGCATATAAAGAGCCTTGATCATCCCTGCCAATTGCATCTAAATTTTTACTCGTTTCTTACCCCTTTCTTCGCTCTTTTTGAAACTTCGCTGGATCCCCAGGTGAATTAGAACAGGAAGAACGCAAGGGTCATACAAGAAGTGAAAGGAAAAAAAGCAAGCACGAGAAAAGAAAAAAAACTCTTAACAGGAAATATCCTTCCGTGCAAGTACTAAGGAGTAGCTTTGCATTATTCTTCCACGGCATCCTTCCTTTTAGTACTATCTCTTATCTACGACAAAGTAGAGACAATTACTTCCCTATGAAGTTTAGTCTCAAGTCAGTCCGCTCAAAGTTCTCGTCTTCCCCTCCTCCAAGTCCTAAGCCCGCTACCTCTAGCACTGCTAAGAAGACAGACACAGCATCATCTCCCAAGTCGACTAGCAAGGCCGTTGCCGATTCACCAGCAATTAGTACCAGTGACACTACATCAAGAAAATCAGACTCTACTGCACCTACCGAGCCAGTAGCAGAAAACAACACCAGTAAGAAAATGCCAGCTACTGAAGAACAAAAGAAACCCGGTCGAATTGACAAATTGATTGAGGAAATCGTTCCTTACCGTAAGAAGCTTGTTGATCATGCTGTTTATGGATCAGTTAAATCTGTTGAAGAATTACAATTATTCATGTGGACCCATATTTTTGCAGTTTGGGATTTCATGAGTTTACTTAAATACCTTCAAAATGAATTGACTTGTGTTAGTGTACCATGGGTACCAGTTGGTAGCCCCCATGTACGATATTTGATCAATGAAATTGTGACTGATGAAGAAAGTGATGTTGATGAAAAAGGTGAAAGAATGAGTCACTTTGAACTTTATCTTTTAGCCATGAAAAAGGCTGGTGCTGAAACTGATAGAATTGAAAAATTCGTTGAACTTATTAAAAACGGTGAATCTGTTGATGAAGCATTAAATAAAATTAATGCTAATGAATGGGTAAAAGAATTTGTTGGTAATACTATGAGTACAATTGCAACTAAAAAACCTCATATTGCTGCTGCTGTATTCACTTTTGGTCGAGAAGATCTTATCCCAGGAATGTTCATTTCATTTGTTCGTCAATTACATAAAGATGATCCTGAAAAGTTTAGCATCTTCAAGTATTATCTTGAACGTCATATTGAAGTTGATGGTGATCATCATGCAATTCTTGCTCATGAAATGACATCTATTTTATGTGGAGATGATGAAGATAAATGGATTGAAGCAACTGAAGCTGTAAAACAAGCATTGACTGCTCGTATTCATCTTTGGGATGGTATTGTTGAACAACTTAAGACTGCTAATCTATCAAAGGAAGTTGAGCATTCCAAAATTGCCACTGATACAGTCCAATCAGCTCCAGTGGCAACCAGCTCATAATGTCATAACTGTTGTTTGTTTTTGCTTTATTTTTCTTTTTTTTAATGTTATAACTGTTCATTTTTCGTTCCTGTTCTATAACCGTAGATTATTGATAATCTCAACCTTCAAATACATGAGTACCCATACTACAAAGTTTCTTAGATCTAGATCAAGATCAATATGTCTAGAGGAAACGAAAAAAATAATGATATAATTGCTACATGCTCCTTTATAAATACGACTCGTTTAATCTTTCTTCTTATAAAACTTATTGACACTGAAATAATCCAGGAATCCTAATAAAACGACTCCAGCACTTGCAGCTAATCCAATAGGCCAAGTGAGTTTACCCAACTTATGTTGATTCCATAATGCGAATCCAGCACCTATTGAGGCAACAACTGAAACTAAAACACTTGATCCAATAGCTGGATCTTGCAAATCGTTTGAGATTACAATGGCGCCATCTCTAATTTGTTCTTGAAGCCGTTCCGCGGCTGTCTTGGACTTGTCGAGTTCCTTTCTAGCCTTCTTGACATCCTCTTGTGAAATCCCCACTTTGTCAATGGGGATCTCTTGTGCCGAATTTGCCGTCACTCGATCAAGTCCACTTGCTGCTGCGTCTGCGTATCTTAAATAATCGTTAGCTTTGTGTAAAAGAAGAACGAACTATGCGTGTTCCTCATGTTAGCACTTACGACATGGTTAAAGTAGTTCTGGTTAGTGAATTTGGAGAAGTTGTGGTTTGCTTTTGTTTATGCGATAAGTAACCGGGGGTGAGAAAGGAAAGGAAATATATGGTTGCACCAGTATAGTGCTATAAACGTTTCAAAGGGGATCGGTCTAACGTTAAAATTAATGTTATAAGGTATATATAACTATGTTATGGTTATAGGTTATAGGTTAATAACGCCAATCGCTTGTTTGATCATTATTTTCGTGATAATGCGATGGCGGCGTACGGCTGAACGATGGATGGATGGATGGATGGAAGCCCTAAAACTATAAATTATTCGATTTATGAATTTCTAGGGCTTCTTCTTCGCATTTAAATTAAATAACCTCCTAGCGTAAATTTCAGACTAGCTTCGATGATTAACTTTTCAAAGATTATCAACTCAAATTTCATTATAACCTTTCAATTCAAGGATTCAACAAGTTTATTACAAGAAAAACAATGTCTGAACAACAGCAACAACAACCTGCCAGAGGTGGATTCGGTGGTGCCCGAGGTGGCCGTGGTGGTCCCAGAGGTGGACGACGAGGAGGTCGACGAGGAAAGAGAGATGAAGAAAAGGGATGGGTTCCAGTTACTAAGCTTGGTAGACTCGTAAAAGCTGGTAAAATCAAGTCTATTGAAGAAATTTACTACCATGCATTGGCCATTAAGGAATTCCAAATCGTTGACCAGTTGGTTCCTGGTCTCAAGGACGAAGTCATGAAGATCAAGCCCGTTCAAAAGCAAACCCGTGCCGGTCAACGAACCAGATTTAAGGCTGTTGTTCTTATCGGTGATTCAAATGGTCATATTGGTCTTGGTATCAAGACTTCAAAGGAAGTTGCTACTTCTATCAGAGCCGCTATCACTATTGCTAAGCTTTCTTTGATTCCCGTCAGAAGAGGTTACTGGGGTAGTTCGCTTGGTGACCCACATTCACTTGCATCAAAAGTCACTGGTAAGTGTGGTTCAGTCACTGTTAGACTTATCCCTGCTCCTAGAGGTACTGGTGTCGTTGCTTCTCCAGTTGTTAAGAAGTTGCTTGAATTGGGTGGTATCGAAGATGCTTACACTTCATCTTCAGGACGAACTAGAACTACTGAAAATACCCTCAAGGCTACTTTTGCCGCTATTGGTAACACTTATGGTTTCTTGACTCCTAACTTATGGGCTGAAACTCCTCTTAGAGCTAACCCATTGGATGTATTCCATGATGTTGCTTCAAACACTAGAAGCAGACGTTAAGTAATATGTAATAATTAAAAAAATGTTTGTTATTTTGAATACTCTAATAATAAGTCATTGTGTAGTTATCACAGATAAGTGAATAATTTGATAATTTGCTAATGTCGACAGTGAGGCCGATTAGTAATAACCTCACTATAAATTACTAATGGGCCCGGGATTAAAATCTAAATCTCATCCGGAGCACATGCATTTTTAAAGCATTTAATTTACAACCTCTTATTTTACATGGTTATAACAATGTTAAGTACTTGTACTAGTTTTTACGAGATCTTCACCGCAATTAATTAACTATCAACAATACCCATTCGACTACTTCGGGATATACTTACATGAGATAAAATTAGGCCATTTCGTTGAGATAGACAAGCCGGGGGGATTTGAATAATTATATCCATAAACACAATGCCTAGAGCAAGTAAAAAAAATACTAGTGGCGGGACAGTTGAAACTGTTTCCAAATCAACTAATAATAATGATAAGGAATTATCAAAGGAAGTTATTCCCAATGAACAAAGTGAACGGGAGAAAAAGAAACAAAATTTCATTGTTCGTACCATATGGACAATAGTAATGATTGCTGGATTTTTTCTTATCTTAAGTGCGGGTCATTTATGGGTTATCTTATTAGTAGCATTAATTCAAGTTTTAACATTCAAAGAAGTTATAAAACTTGCAAGTGAACCTGCTCAAGAAAAGAATCTACCATGGGGTCGATTATTGAATTGGTATTTTTTAGCTACTACCATTTATTTTTTGGAAGGTGAAAATGTCATTTATTATTTTCAACATGTGGTTGTAGTTGATAATTATCTTTTACCATTAGCAGTACATCATAGGTTTATTTCCTATTGTATGTATCTTTTTGGGTTTGTATTTTTTGTATATTCCCTTGAAAAGGGTCATTATCGATTCCAATTCATGCAATTTTGTGTCACTCATATGACATTACTTATGGTTGTTTTCCAAGCTCATTTTATTGTCAAAAACATTTTCAATGGGTTGTTTTGGTTTGTTTTACCCGCAGCTCTCGTCATTTCTAATGATATTTTTGCATATCTTTGTGGAATTACATTTGGTCGTACTCAATTGATTAAAATCAGTCCTAAAAAAACTGTAGAAGGGTTTGTAGGAGCTTGGATATGTACTGTTATCATTGGTATGATATTAACTCACTTTCTTATCAAAATCCCTTATTTGATATGTCGACCATCAGTACAAGATTTGGGTGCAACCGCTTGGACAGGAATGACTTGTAAACCTGATTCAATCTTTGTACAAAGACAATACCCTACCCCAGTTTTCTTGGAACAATACTTGGGTCAAGAGGGTACATTCTTATTAGCACCAGTATATTTCCATGTATTCTTTTTAGCAACTTTTGCTTCTTTGATTGCACCATTTGGTGGGTTCTTTGCTTCAGGATTGAAACGTACTTTCCATGTTAAAGATTTTGGCGATACTATTCCTGGTCATGGAGGTATAACTGATAGAATGGATTGTCAATTCTTAATGGGATTTTTCTCATACTTGTATTATGAATCATTTGTTTCTAATCATGTATTAAGTGTCGGTGCAATCTTACACATGATTATTACAAACTTGTCTCATGATGAACAGGTCGAGTTATATGGTAATCTTCATGATTACTTAGATAACAAGGGGTTACTAAAGAATGCGGGCAATTAGATATCTATATGAAATGTAGGTCAATGTATAATATAATCCGATAGTAAATGTCCAGACAATAGAACAAAGAAATTTATAAAAAAAAAGATGAATTAAAATACAAAATACTAAAGAAAGGGATGTAAAAACAAAACAACACGAAAAAAAGAAAAAGAAAAAAGAAAGAAAAAATACAAGAGAGAAACACAATTAGTAACCATTATTTAGCTGGTTTTTTCCAGAAATATTGTTTATGAGTTTTTCGACAAGATCGAAGACCATGACCTCTAGATTGTTCAACAAGCAATCTTCTATCATTATCAGTATCATTTTCAGGGATATAGTAATATTCCTCATCAAGAGGTTTACCTGATGCATCTTTACCCTGACGTTTGATTTCACCAACACATGGCATGTTATTAAGGATGAGTCTGACTTGTGATTTAGATAAGTTGGCAAGTACCGTGCTGGATTTTTGAATAACTGATATTGGCGTAGACAAAAGTCTTGAAAATGCTAGATGGTTGGCAAGTAAATGTTGTACATGTGCAAGATCCTCTTCAGTAAGATCTTTTTGTTGATTATTTGTTGGTTCAACTGATTTTGGTCGATTTTCATTAGGTTCAGTTGATTTGCGGCCTTGTTTAGGCTCGACTGATTTGGCCCGTGACGAGTTTTCGTGAACTAAAAGTTGATTGCTTGCTTCGAGTTCTTCGGATGGAGGTTCCTCTTTAGTTGGATTATTTATGGTTTCTTCCACCAAAGGCTTAGCAATTGCTTCAGCAATCGGTTGTGCCGTGGGTTTTACCTTGGTTTCAACCTCTTCAGGTTCAATTGACTTGGTCTCAATTGGTTCAGGTGGTGACCCTACGGATGCTGGGGAATCCATTGACTCGAAGCTAGAATTCAACCTTGAATTGATCTCTTCACCAAAATTTTCTATTCTCTGTTTTTTGGCTTGGTGAATTGGTGATCTATCCAGCCTATATCTTGATTCACTGATACTTTCAATATTCTCAATATTCTCAATATTTTCAATATTCTCAATATTCTCAATATTTTCCTTACCTGGACCATTGGGTGAGAAACTAGATCTCAATTGGGAATTATCATAGCGAGGTTTCAACACCACATTTTCTTGGTTCTCCTCATTCGACGGTTCTACATACCCCTGAGCCAATTCATCTTCAGATAATTTGTGGATATCTTCTTCTTCAGTTTCATCATCATCATGTTCAATTTCAATAAAAACGCGTTCACCTCTAATATCAATTACTAGCCCAGGAACATATTCGACCAGAATCTTTTGGCCCTTTGCAACATCAATTTCCTCTGCATCAATGATCCGGGAAGATTTAGGACTGAGGCTTCGTGGTACTTTAACCGTTAGCCCATTCCACCCTAAACACGTCAAAATAATCATTCCAGACCGATAATCGTATGAAGCAGCTGCATGTACCCTTGATACCTGTTTATTTCTACTTCCTACTGGTACTTTGCTACTCATACGACTTCGACCAATTGTAACCTTTTCACCGTTACGTGGTAAACGCGCAATTGCAAGTGTGCTCAGCGGGGTCCGTACAGATACAGGAGACGACGCCGTTGTGCCAGTAGTAGCAGCAGCACTAACCGTAGTCGTTACTGTATTTTGTTCCTTGATGGCCGCATCATCAGGAATTGGTGAAGATGACCGTGCCAAAGAAGAGGACGGGACTGGAGTAGGATAAAATAATGCCGTGGGGGGAGGATCTCTGAGACCCTCGCCTGGTTTGACCGTCCGTGTCCCACCGCGGTCACCAAAGGGACTTGACCCTAACGCGAATGCTGGTAGTAAGGATTTCCTTGGAGGTGACGATAAGGGGACTTCCGACGGAGAAATCTCGCGAGTTTGGTTACTCATGTTTGTTCAGAAAGAAAAATTCCAGGGAATACCTTGCAATTGTCGCGTGTCAAGCCAAACTTCAAAGTAAAAGACACACGACCACGAGAAAGGGTTACAGTAAAATGAAAGACGCGTAGTAAAAAAGGGAAAAGTGAAAGTAATGTTCAAGTATTCCTAGGTGAACATGTAGAATACCAAGAATCGACAAAAAAGTATGTATCAAATATGTGGTGGGTATCACTGTAATGTGTGTGTAATGCATATAAAATATATCGCGAGTTAATACGCGTTATGAATATTCGATTTTTAACATGAATCCACACGACGCGTCAAATGACAAAAATATCTTTTTAAAAAATATAAAAAAATTAGGTAGTCCACAATTATTTGAGTCTATTTAAACTATATAAGTTTCAAGTGTAAGTAGCTGAATATTGGTTTGGTTGAATTTATTCGTCCGCCCTTTCAGGGAATGAACTAAGGCTTTTCGTGATCGGTTCGTGTATCGTGAAGTTTCGCGTCTTTCATTTTTTTTTGGCGATCACGGCGTTTTTAGACTATTTCAATTATAAGTTTAACCTTTCGCGGTTAATATATTGAAATCTCGTACGTTCTACGTGGTTGGAACCCTAAAATGTTGGTAAATGCAAATTTAGGGCTTCGATCAAAACTCGCAGTCACATTTTAGTCACTTTAAAAAAATATCTAAGAGTTACTAGTAGCCTTTAATATATGATCATCTACTGAGTATACCAAATCGAGCTTGTGTAAGGCTGGTTAGACTACTGCCAGACAAACCGACTCACAAATTTCAGTATATTCAACTTTCAATCTTTAAATTTTATTTAATCAACTACAGGATTCCAACATCCAAATTATTTTTCTAGCTAACCATGACTAGTATGTACAGAACCGAGGGATACATTATTGTCCAAGTTAAACGAACGTGAATGCTAACGTGTAATAGAGGGAACTTCAAGTAGAGGAAAACGTCATAACAAGACTCACACTATTTGTCTTAGATGTGGTAACCGATCTTTCCATATTCAAAAGAAGACTTGTGCAAGATGTGGATACCCTTCAGCCAAGATCAGAAGCTACAACTGGGGTCTTAAGACTAGCCGAAGACGAACTACCGGTACTGGTCGTGAACGATACCTCAAGACCGTTAACAGACGATTCAAGAACGGTTTCAGAACTGAGGCTTAAATTGACAACGATTTTTTAGATTTGTTTTCTCTTTAAAAGTATATAACATGGAGGGATTTGGGGTTTATTTGCCTGCTGGGATAGGAAGGATATAATACAAGACTCACACAACTGTTTCTTGAGGCTTTCTATTTTGCAGTGGGAAACATACAAAAAAAAAGTAATATTATATATATTATATTTTTTTTTGAAATATAAAAAAAAATAAATAAATTTGCACACATTTTTAATCAAAAAATTTTTAACCTCTTATGATATGGCGTTCATTGAATAGTATATACCATCTGCTTCGCTAAGTGTGGTGACTTGTTCAAGTATATCTTGAGCTTTGTCTGCCACTTCGTCATTAAATGGAGATGGGTCTCCACTAAATGCTATCCTTGCTAATGCTACTATATGATTCTGATCAATTGGTACTACTTTACCGTCATTACCTCCTGGTAATAAATGCCATGCTAAATGTACAAAGATTATTGCCTCACTTATAAGTTCTGCGCGTTGTGGGTCTTGTGATTGATAATAAAGTTCCAATTCATTTGATACCCAATTCAATGTACCATAAACACAAGTAACCAAAGCATCAGGTAAATCATTAGTATCGTTAGGCTTTTTCACTTTATCAATGGTTATATTGATATGAAGAGCCATTAAAAAGATTCGTATTCCTAACCGTCTTGCACGTATAACCATTTGATCCAAAGTAAATTCCAATTGAGAAGCAAGATAATCATCATTAAAAACATTTAATTCTACCATACGATGGGAACCATTTTTAATTTCTCGTTCATAAATAAAAGCAATAGGCCCTAAATGTACAGATTCATGTAAAGTTGTGAAAAGTAATGGTAATACTGAATCCTTAAGTTCATTACCATATTTATAGCCTGGTTCTAATGCCGGTGGTCGTTGAAGATATGCTGATGCTGGGGTAGAAGATGCAAATGATTCTGATTGTCGAAGAAGTCTATATTTGAACCCCAATTCGGCAATTTTCTCCAATTCCCGGTATACTTGATTAATTATCATACCCATTGTTGGTTGATATTGATCAGATGATTGATCAATGGGCAAATAACCAAATGAATTACCATGGTTAGAATTTAAGATAGATTCAAGCCATTTGATTTTAACAATAATTGAACTACTTGGTAATCCATCAAATTTATTTGGATAAGTATTTGTAGTTGAAGATAACTTTTGTGCTATATTCCTTCCCCAAGTATTACTTTGCCAATATTTGGTTCGTAATTGTTTTGTAATTGATGAAGCTATTGATAATGTGTTATCAATATCAGCAACAAATCCACAAATGAAAATGTTTATTGCCCGTTTAATTGGCATGGTTATTTTTAATGTGGGGGGGATATCTTCAGTTATACTTTGGGATCCATTATACCCCCATAATTTAGGAGATTCAAGATATTTGTATAAATGGTTTAGTAAAGGTAATACAATATCAAAATGGGCTGTTTCAAGATAAAAATCTTCAATTGAATCTATAATCCCCAATAATAATGGTACTTGAAACATTAAAGAGGGATTTTCTGGTTGATAATTTAAAGCAAAATAAATATTATCAGCACATATATTCAAAATTTCCAAAGAAGCTCTTGGAACAGATTGGCAATGACGTAATATAGATACAATTTTAGTTGAAGAAGCTTGACTTTGTATACCTTGTTGAGAATTATCAAAAGATGTTAAAATTTCAAGAGTACTATTTTCACTCCCAGGTAATCTATGGTCAAGTATTAACTCGACAAATTCAATTAATTGGGTCATTTCTTCTAATTTGGTCATATCAACATAAAGATCAGTTTTAGGGTTCCATGATGGTTGTTGATGGGGAGGAGGAGAAGAAGAAGTAGGAGGAAGAAGAGATAATGTAGGTTCTCTTGGTACAGATCTTACTGGGACAGATATAAGGGGATCTCTTGCCCGTTTTTGTCTTTTCAGTGAGTCTTTATTTTCATTATTGAACTCTCCATTGTCAAACCCATCTCTGAAACTAGCAGCAACAGTACGTTTCCTTGGAGGTTGTTTTAATTTTGATCTTGAATCATTCCCAGTTAAGTCGATGGTGGTATCAAGTTGAGAAGGGCCATTTCTCGTGTTACTATTATTGACTGATTTCAGCTGTAATGACATATTTTGAGCTTCAAAGGCCATAAAATCTCGTTCAGCCTTCATACTTTCAATCTGACTTCTAAGTTCATTAAGATCATTTTCATATTTAGTTCGTAATTTTTCTCTAGAGTTTGCCAGTTCTTTTCGCTCACTAACCAAGGCTTCATTTTTAGACTCCAAATGAAACCTCAAAATGGAATTCTCACCTTTTGCTGTTTGTACACTTTTCGTCAAATCTTCATTAACTTTTCTTAATTGTTCAATCTGATGCTCCAACTCTTTAACCCGGTTATCGGTAGCCGGAGGAGCAGCGGGCTGCCATTGTTGCTTCTCCCTTAATGCGATCAGCCTATCGACTTCTTCCAAGTCTATGTCGCTATCCGAATCCATGAAGCTGTTTATTTACAATTTATCCATATCTATCACATCAATATCCTGTACTAGCTATATATGGTTATGTAGCGTCCATGCATGTATACATGCATAACCATATAGTATATATATATACAGACGACGCGTGTATCGGTAATTTATCGAGTTTGCCGATTCAGGTGGTGGTACGGCTGACACTTTCAGTAATAAACCATTGGATCAGAATAAATTATTTGAGTCGACTAATTTTTTTTTTACTGTACTACTTTTTTTTTTCCTTTATTTACAAAATGGTTACCGTCAGCAAGACCAGTGGCAGTGCCAAGACCGACCCTTCGTTGGTTCCTCAGGCGCCCAAAGTGCTCAGTTCAACCGAC
Organism: Groenewaldozyma tartarivorans; assembly: GCA_030574255.1. NCBI lineage: Eukaryota > Fungi > Ascomycota > Dipodascomycetes > Dipodascales > Trichomonascaceae > Groenewaldozyma > Groenewaldozyma tartarivorans. The sequence continues at coordinate 82,623 of JAJMEQ010000008.1, read as the reverse complement.
AAAGACACCAAACGTCTGATAGTTGTACTTTCAAATGCTTGTCTGGAAACTTACAAAGTTTCATCAAGTAGTGGAGGCGACCGATATGCTCTACTGAATTGTGACGACCATCAGGGAATTTTAAAGAAAATGAACAGAGACATTGCAGATGCTCGGCCGGACATCACGCACCAGTGTCTGCTGACGTTGCTGGACTCGCCTATCAACAAGGCCGGCAAGTTGCAAGTGTACATCCATACTACTCGGGGGGTTCTGATTGAGGTCAACCCCACAGTACGTATTCCTCGAACCTTCAAGCGGTTTTCCGGGTTGATGGTCCAGCTGCTGCACCGGCTGTCCATTCGGTCGGTCAACTCTGGAGAAAAGCTTCTCAAGGTGATCAAAAACCCCATTACCGACCATTTACCGACCAAATGCCGTAAGGTGACTTTGAGTTTTGATGCTCCCGTGCAACGCGTGCAAAACTACGTGGAGTCGCTCGACGAAGACGAAAGCATCTGTGTGTTTGTCGGCGCAATGGCCCGCGGCAAGGACAGCTTTGCGGACGAGTTTGTGGACGAGAAGATTGGAGTCAGTGAATACCCATTATCTGCTTCAGTCGCCTGTAGCAAGTTCTGCCATGGATGTGAGGATAGCTGGGGCATTATGTAAGCGCAGTATGGGGTGCTTACTAAGACCAAGGGGGGTTGATGGGTCGTGCTGAGATGTACGCTGGACACTCATAATAAAATGATTGTTTTGTGTTGTTATTTGTTGTTTTGTGTGACGACTGTTAAGGAAAAATTTGATTAAGGAAACTTTAAAAATCCAATCACCACAGAAACAACAAACAAACACAACAGCCACTTCAATTTTCTCTTCTTTTCTCACCAGTTTTTGTGTGGACTTTGCGCAGTTGTTTCCGAGTGCCGTTCACAAAAAATTTTTTGGACGAACAACGAACTGCCAGAAATTTCCGGCAACAACAAAAAACAGCAACAGCAAAAGCAAAAGCACCAGCTTCGCTTTGAGCTCAGAGAAAACGGCCTTTTGAAGAGAACCGTTTCGTTGTTGCTCCGCTCGACGCTTTGACTAGCTTCTTGAGCACCCAAATTCGCCCCCTTCTTTTTTTTGCCACCTGTTTTTTTTCCCTTTGTTCGGTGGAACGTCGTGGAAGGTTTTTTTTTTTTGTTTCATTTCTTCGATCGATTGCACGTGATAAAGTAGTTCACGTGACTCTTTCAAAGAAAAGAATATTTAAAAGGGTAAAAATGATCACAGCCAATACTACCACCACAGCCACAGCCACAGCCAGACCTAGTTCGACTATGTGTTCGTCAGACTCAGCGAAGCAACGAGTTTTGTTCAATCACGGGGTGGTTGACCCCTCGGACGATGACAACGACGACGATTTATATTACAACGACACACGCAAGATCAGGCTGCCACTGAGGAAACGGCCGTCTGGCTCCCCCTATGGGACCAACCCGTACTTGATGGTCACTCCCTTGTCGCCTCCTTTATCTTCAGTTACACCGGTGACTACGCATGGTGGTGCTGTTATCAGTGGTGATTCTGACATTTCTGATTACGATGATGATGATGATGATGATGCCAGCAATAGCAGCATCGAGAATGATTCCAGGCGCCCCAGGAAACAGGTATGCATGGGGCTTGATTTTAAATGCATGAGTAGTAATAATAAAACTAACTCGAGGAATTTAAGTGTTCCTGAGCAACAACCAATATTTCGACGAAGGAAATCTGCATCTGTGCCTTCTTCCGATATAAAAGCACGACAACGATGTTTTGATTATCTTGTTGCTGCGATCGATGAAGTTTGGGCTCAATATTGTGATTGTACTTCATCAGCAGAAAGTGAAGCTTATGATGAAGATCAATTGCCAACATCTCCTATAAGTCTATGTGAAGAATATGATGATAGTGAGATTGAAGGCAAGAAAAAAAATTTTAATGATGATAAAACTATTAATGACCAAAACAATACAAAATTGAATCAGCAAAATAGTAATGATTATATTGATGCTGTTCAAGCAATTACCCCACCAGATGATAAGAAGTATTCACCTTCGGAACTTCCTAAATCTGTTAGATTAATGAAATTAAAGAAACGATTGTTAAATGCCAAGTATTTCTTTGTTGAACTTGTTGACCGAGTTGATCCTGAAGCAAGTGCTGATTTTTGGCGTCGTTGGGATTTGGTTAAATATGCAACCATTGAATTAGTTGAAGAAGATGGTGATGAAGATGAAGTTGTCGAGAGTGTCTGTGACGAACTCGAAGATGGAAGGTATTTTGGTAGATGTTAAAAGAAAATGGGTGGGAAAAAAGAACCCCAGTAAACTAAATTAAGCAAACGAATTAACAAGTCTGAATTAATTATTTATAAAAACGAAAGACGCGAAATGCGTTAAATAGTTATGATGATAAAAAAAAAAGTGGGATGTATATAGATCCTTTTAAATAGAATTTTATCAATATGATGATAGTTTAACCAAATAATAAAAAAGAATTACAAAAAATTACAAACTTACAAATTTACTGTTATTGCAAAAGTTTAAGGAAAATAACGACCTTCTTCTAGTTCACCAATTTTTGCTGTTATTCTATCATCTGTAATATCTTTACCTTCAACATTTCTAATTGCACTCTTTTTCACTTTATCCCAATAATTCCAAAACGTGTGAGCTTTAGCTTTACCAACTGATCCTTCAGAGGGTTCGACCAGTTTCTGGATTTCCTCGATTATAGTCAACTCGTTCTGTAATAGGGAATATTCATCTTCGCCATCAGGTACCCCTGGAATAGGTTCAGGTTTAGTCATTTTAGATAATCGGTCTTTGATTTTACTCTCAGCAGTTAGTAAATATTGATAAGATCGTTTTTGAGCAGCCGCATCCTTAGATGGAACAAACCCTATATTGTATTTGGCCTTGTTCAGTATTTCCATAGTAAATATATCACTTGTTAAATATCTCTTCGGTGGAATTCAATTATAATATAATATTAATAAAGAGTTTTGTGAAATTATAGATGTGCGGGCCGGCACTAGTGTTTATAATGGTACCATCATCAATGTGGCTGGTGTTCCACTTGGCCAAGACTGGCCGGCCCGGCACTAGCGGTTAAGTTAACGTTAACGTTAAGAGGCGGATAATTATGCGATGATGATGTTACGGAATTTTTACCGATCGTTCCGAAGTTCCGGTTGGTAGTTACCATGGTAACTACTGATAAGAATTAATTATTGCCAAGCTAAGTCAAAATTCGGTATGAAATGGCCAGTTATTTGGGGGTTTATTGCGTCTGATAAAAGATATGGACGAGTACATTGCTTGTAGAAGTTTTGAGCATGTTTGGATATAAATTGAGTGAGTAACTGTGAGTTATATGCAAAAACAATTTTTAACAAAAATTAAAGTCACTTTAATAAAAGTTGTTTTGAATTTATAGTAGTCTTTACTTGGGTTTTGGAACAGGCTTAAAATTTATATGATGTCATTGATATAATTATTAAATATAATATTATCAAAGATTGAACCATTGAAAAGCACAGGAAGAATTCAAATAATGCGAACAATGAACCACGGATGGCTCAGTATTAGTCAGCAACAACGGTGGGCTAAAATCGATATATTTCAATCATTTGATATTGGAATTATGGCTGAAATCAAAGCAGAAGGCTGATATATGCCGCCAAACTTTGCGGCCAAAGCAGCTATTAACTTAACTATCTAGAATGTACAAGATATATCATAGATATACAGTGACTGAGATGCAATGTACTAGTCACATAAGGCAACTGAGCATATCTCTAACTCAAGACTTTGGGGACAGTGTATGCCTCAAAAGCTACTTTGCCATGAACACTCAAAGCTGCCTCACCCAGGTATTACCTAATGGTTAACAATCATGCAGTAAATAAATTAAGGCGATAGACGGTAGTAAGAAGGAGAGAATGCAAAAGCAGAGGGACTCGGCTGAGGATAACTGATGGTATATATCTATGCATTTCTATTCGCCTTAAGCGTATGCCAGAATGCCTATATAACGGATATCTCATATAGCAGGTCTTTTGAAGTGATTGAATTGTTCTCAGCTCTGTGGCTGTACTTGTACAACATGTGTACGGGATATGGAGTAACTACTAATTGCCAAAATGATAAGCGATGAGATTTGCATGCGCTAAAAATAAAGTTAGACGATCAATTCTGTAGCTACCCGTGGGGTCCATGCAGGCCTGTTATATATTGATATTGGTCATGCCAAAAACGGGATTCAGAAACCCAAAACACGTTCCACCGACCATGCCTACTCCATTGAGCCAAACAAATGCATCAAATACAATATGGATACGCTGAATTGAGGATAACCATATCAAGTCAACGGCTGTCAACCAAAACTTGCTCTACGAACCCAGCTCTAATTCTCATACACATTCTTTACAAACCTGTCAACTAACTGCTTCTTGGTTGAAATTATCAATTTCAAATTTTTATTCATTCAACTACCTGTATGACTCGTAACAACACATCCAACCTTTCAACATTTAGTCGCAACCTCATTATTGATCGTACCGTAGACCATCACCCACAGAAGGATATATCAAACATCTTTATAATCACATGAGCCAGCACATACCTAGGTCTTTTACCTTTTGAGTACCGTAAAATTGATTTCTCAAAAATAATCCAAACAATCATGACTGTATTGGCCATAAAAGACAAAAATCACTCATTGTATGATCATATCCATGCAACAACTTTACAACTCTTCAAACTTTTAAGTGCTGACATTTACCAATTGCCAAGCTGCTGGGCTGAAAAAAAATTCTATTCTTTACATACCACTGTTGACGCGTTTGTTTACATTCCGAATGCGGGGTCAAGTGACCCCTGAAACTTTAATGATCGCGTTACAACTTTAAACGTTACGTTAATGTTTAGATCTGCCGTGGCCATGGGTATATACACAAAATTTAAATTTACACTTAACGCGTTAAGTATCTTTTTCAATGGACCGACCTGGGTTGAACCGGTCCAAATCAGGGCCAGCTACCCCTGGGATATCGAGTAGGATCAGTATACCGAGTGGGTTGGATAAGTCACTGTCAACGCATTCATCTACTTATAATTTACGTACACCTATTCCTTCGACCCCTGCAAATGAATCTATACCTTTTGAATTTGGGTCAACGTCATATGGAACTGTTCGGTCTGTTTCCACTGGGTCTTCACCCAATTTGCAACAACAATACAATGACCAAGATGATTCGAAAGTACGCCATTATTATGATAATTTCACCACAGTTGATTGGGTTTATCATTCAATTTCCGAATCAAGAAGAAAACAAGCATTAAGATTAATTCCTGGAATGAAAGGAAAATTGGCAAGATTAGGTGATAGTAGCCAAGCATGGATACTTATCACTATAAGTGCATTATCATTTGCAATTATTGTATATTTTATTGATATTTTTGAAAATAGATTAACATTATTAAGATTTGGAATATTTAATGTTGAAAAAATTGATTGGGAAAATAGATTTAATTTTAATTTATTGATTTATTTAGGGTTATCATGTCTTTTTGCATTTTTATCAGTTTTAATAACATTAAATACTGGTACAACATTACCAATATCCTATGAAAACAACAATAATAATAATAATAATAATGAAGAAAAAAAGGATAGTTTTAAAATTCCAACAATCTATTCTGCTTATGGTAGTGGAGTATCAGAAGTTAAAATTATTTTATCTGGATTTATTATTAGGAAATTTTTGGGAACATCTACTTTAATCCATAAATCAATTGCGTTAGTTTTGGCTATTTCATCTGGATTATGTATAGGTAAAGAAGGACCCTTCGTGCATTTAGCTACATGTGTTGGTAATATTGCATGTAGGTTATTCCCATCATTTAATAATAATGATGTCAAACGTAGACAAATATTAAGTGCAGCAGCAAGTACAGGGGTAGCATTAGCATTTGGATCACCATTAGGAGGAGTATTATTTACACTTGAAGAAGTTAATTATTATTTTTTACCCAAACAATTATTTCGGATATTTTTTTGTGCAATGATTTCATCATTATTTTTAAAAATTTTAGATCCTTATGGTACGGGTAAAATTGTACCATTTAGCGTTAAATATCCTGAAGATTGGTCAATTAAAGAATTACCAGTTTTTATTGGATTAGGAATAATTGGTGGGTTATATGGTGCAGGATTTTGTAAATTTACAGTTAAATGGTGGCCAAATGTCAAAAAGTATCTTAAAATTGATAAACATCCAATTATTGAAGTATTAACACTAACTTTTATTACTGGAATTTTATCATTTAATAATCAGTATACAGTTAAACCTGTATCTGATTTATTACTTGATCTTGCTACACCTTGTATTAATATGGATGATAATAATTCATTATGTCCAAATTCCCCTTCTCATGTACCAACTTTACTCTTAAATTTATTATATGCATTAATGATCAAAATTATCCTTACTGCTATATCGTTTGGAATTAAAGTACCAGCAGGGATTTATGTACCTTCAATGATTATTGGCGCATTATTTGGTCGAATTGTGGGGTTAATTATTTACTGGACAATTGATAAGGGGCTTAAATTTGAATCAAATGTTTTGTTGGCTGCTTTGGGCCCTTATTCAATGGTAGGCGCAGGAGCATTTATGGCTGGAGTTACAAGAATGAATGCATCATTAGCCGCGATATTATTTGAAATAACTGGTTCATTAGATTATGTTATACCATTTTCAATAGCTATATTAGTAGCAAATTGGGTTGCCAATAGTATTGAACCATACAGTTTATATGAATTATTAATTCAAAAAAATCAATTTCCATTTTTAGATAATAGAAGATCAAGAATATTTTCACCAGGAATTGAAATTTTAGCAGATTTATTTGATAATTTAAATGAATCAAATAATAATAATAATAGTAATAATTTTTTTATTAATTGTTTTAATGGGAAAATTAAATATAATGATTTAAAAATTTTATTAAAAAGAATATTAAATCATGGTGATTTTGATGGTACTGTTCCAATTTTATCAAATAATAAATTAATTGGACTTATTGGAATTCCTGAGCTTGAATTTGCTCTTGATAATATAAAAGATAAAAAATGGATTATATTAGATGATGATTGTATAGATGAAAATGATTCACAAGATTTAACAGGATTTATTGATAAAACTCCAATTAAAATGGATTTAAAAACTCCCTTAGAATTAATTGATGGAATTTTTTCTAAACTTGGTGCAAGATCATTAGTTGTAACAGATAATGATGAATTTATTGGTATTATTCATCGTAAACAATATATTGAATTTATTCATCAACAAAGAAATTAATTTTATATAATAATTATATTATTGTTGAGATATTCTACATTTCCAAGTTTTTGAATCAAGTAAAGGTAATGAAGCACCTAAACACCAACCTAATTCATTACCATTAATCTTTTTTGCAATTTTAACTTCACGATGACCAGAAATTTCATAACCAGTATGTAATAATGCAATTATAAAATTTAAATCTTCACACCAATCAGGATTATCTTGTAATTGTTTTATAGCTCCATCAATTGCTTGAAATGAATCATAAGCTTCTTTACCTAAACAGACCTTTTGTGTAAGATCTTTTAATTCTTTTAATGTGAAACTATTAGGCATTCCTAATGGATATGTTCGATCATAAAAAAATGAAAAAATATATAAATCACTATCTTGTAATAATGTTTCTTCTAATTGTGGTTGATGTACACCATTAAATGAACATGGTTCAATTAAACATTTTTCTTCTTTATTTAAAATTTGTTCAGCTAATTTCCTACATTGTAATTCACTTGATAATTTTGGTGCAATCATATTAACAATATATTCCTTTTTTTCTTTATTATCATTTTCAGTTAATTTAATTTTAACATTATTCATTTTAGTATCTGGTGGTAAACATGGATTAATCAATGTAATATCTTTATCAATATTTGGATTTTCTTTTAAATAATTTTTAAGAATTAATCCATTAATTTGATTTTTAGCTTCATTTAATCCAAAATTTAAATGTGAATGTTGATATAAATTAAAATGTCTATTACCAAAATCTAATTCATATTTATGATCACCTTCAATCATTTTATTACCAGGAATTTTAAAATTTGGTTCAAATACAATTTGTGTTGATCCACCTCCTAAATCAAATATTGCTGCAGTATTTGTTACTTGTGATGAACCAATTTTACCTAAAAGATAATTTGCAGTAATCCATGCAAAAACTCCTTCATCTTTACCATCCATAATTGATATACCATCACCTTCAACTACTGCAAATGGATATTTTGTTTCTAATCTTGTTCTAACTGCTTCAAGAATTTTATTAGATTTCTCTTCACCTAATATTCTTAATCCTGCAGTTGCCTTTACAGCTATAGGTGTACATTTTTGATATTCCTTTGGTACAGCTTTTAATGCAACATCTAATAATGGATCTAATGAGGCTGCAGCTGCTTCTGAATCAGTATCAAATGATGATAATCCAGGTGAAAGCATTTCAAAAGTCTCATTCATAAGTCGAGGCATTTCTTGACAATTATTAAATTCATATACATGAACTCTAGATCCAGATGATCCAGCATCAATCATTATAACATATTGAGTAATAGGTCTAATTCCATCAAATGATTTTTGACATTCAAATGGTCCATTATCATTATTAATTGAAACAGCCTTTGTAGGGGTTATATTAGAAAATAAGTAAAAAATTAAACTTAATAATAAAATCCCACTAAGAATAAGTCGAATCAATTTATTATTAATTCCATTACGAACTATCCCTAATATATTATTATTGTTACGGATGGTTCCAAAGGGTCCTCGGTTAGCAAAAGTAGGGGTAGACATGGAATTATCTGATTCAATATCTCGTTTCTTCAAGTCGTTATTGTTGGTGAATGGTAATAGCCCGGACTTTGACCGGCCAAACATAAGCCTAGAATTTGTTGAATAAATAAAATGTTATAAATATTTTATTAAACGTGTCTGAATTCAAAATTTCAATTATTTTGTCCACAATTAAATAATTTTAAGTACAATCGCGTAAACGTACGTGTTGTGATGATATTATCTACTTATTTTACTAGCTACCAGGCCCGGGTACGCATACGTACCGCATACGTACCGCATACGTACCGCTACTAGCTCGCTAGGCTCGCTAGTAGCTATAGTCACCACCCACGAAGTTTTGATAAAATTTCAATTTCAGAAATGAATTCATCAATGATTTGCATATTATTACAAACCAATTTATCTTCGAAATTCTCATCCAAAGAAGTATGATCAATTAAATATTGAGAATAACGAGATTCATCAATTTGTTTTGAAATTTTTAAAGCTTTAATTTTTGTTAAAATTAAATAAATCCATTTTTTAATTGAACAATTTAAAACACAACCAAAATCTTTTATAACACCAGTTAAAGCTATATTAACATCACTTGAATTATTCCAATATTCATCGAGTCTTGTCATAAGATGTTCAATAAGTGAACAAGAAACCATTAATTCATGTGAATCAATAATAGTTGAATTTATCATTATAATATTAATTGTTGATTGAATATCTTCAATATAATCATCAGATTTTGAAATTATAATTGAAGGACGATTTAATATTAAATCATTAAGTATTGTTGCTAATTTCAAATCTTGTTGAATTATATCCTTTTTAGAAGATTGAATTATTGGATTAATTTTTATTAAATTTGTCATTATCATAAATGGATAATGTTTTTTAATTAATATTGATAATAATATTAAAACTTCTTGACATTCATTACCCATTGTTGAATTAATACCTGAAATTATTATATCCTTTAATGTCATTATCCTTTCATTACCAGAAAAATAATTAAGGATTTGTAAACTTAATGAAGTTTGTCCTAATGTATCTAATATTAATGATAATAAAGGAATTTTTGAATCTTCAACAATTGATGGATATAAAATTTGTTGAATAAATAATTTATCAAAATCATTAATTAATTTTTCTTTAATTTTTGGATTTTTATTACAATTATCAATAATCATTTGCCAAAATAATAAAAATGATACAAAATCATTTATATCTGATTCATTTGATGATTTAAACAATGAAACATATAATGCCATTAAATTTGATCCTAATAAAGTACCCATATTTGATTCCATTAAAAAATTTTGAAGATTATTTGATTTACAACCTAATAAATTAATTAATCCATTACGGGCAATATTAGAAATTTTTGGTTCATGTAAAATATGATCCAATAATAAATTTAATATTGGGAAATTTAATTCATTAATTTCAATTTCTTTTATCCATAAATCACCAATTTTGGATTGATTTTGAAACTTTTCACAAATTATTTTAATTAAATTAATCATCATTTGTTGAATTCCTGGTCCAGTTGCCTTTGATGCAGGATTATTTAATAAATAAATGGTACCTTGAATAAAACTTGATTCAGACCATATTGGTGGATAATTAATAATTAATTCAAGATATAAATTACAAGCAGCAGCAAATTGTTGAGGTATCATTGTACTTTCTTTTAAAGCTGTACTTATATTAATTAATCCATCATCATGAATTAACCATTCAATTGTTGAAGTACTTAATTCTGGAGATATTAGTGCAGTAGTACATTCTTGTAATGCATTTGTTACTTGTATTTCTGTGATTTTTTGATTTTGATCCATATCATTTTGTGATGAATCATTAAATGATCCATTAAATGGACCTTGAAATACCTCTTGGAAACTAGTAATTGATGTCATTATTGATTTAGGTGAACTTGTTCTTGACATTTTAATTTTACTCCACATAAGGTTTATCCTTGGTGAAGTCATTATTATAGGGTTATCAATTTATCAAACCTTGTCATGTTTTGTTATATTTTGTGATATATCTCCTATCAATCGAGCGTTTATTATATATAACCCTTTATCGATATTTATATCATATTATCCACCATTCTTTACCCTTTATTATTTATCCTCCATCCTTTACCCTCTATTTTTATCCTTATCCTCATTATCTATTTCTATTTTTATTGTATTATACACAATGGGTAAAAGAACATCAAGTGGTTCTTCATTTGGAACAACTGAATCAAGTGCAACAAGTTTTTCATCTAGAAATGATCACAACATGATCAATGAAATTGATTTGGGAACTAATTTTGGTAATGATTATAATGATCATTTTATACATACTGGAGTTTTCCCTCAAGTTCATATCATGAATGTTACCAATCCCTTTGTAGGATATCCTAAACTTGAGAAATTGCATGAATTAAAAGCTGAACATAATTTAAAACATGCAAGTATTCCTATAGGTATACGACCTAAAGATCCTCAATTAATTCCTGAAATTTTAAATAATTTCGTTAATAAAGGATTAAATTTTGATATTATAATGATTGGTGGTTGTTTATCTTGTTCAAAGAATCAAATTCAAACTAAATTGGAAAATTTACCAATTTCAAAATTAACTCCAAGACCAAGTTTATTATTTTTATGGTTACCATCGAATTGTCTTGATATTGGTAGGAATTTAATTGATTCTTGGGGATTTAGAAGATCTGAAGATATTGTATTTTTAACCCGTAATAAGAATTCAAGATTTATGCCTTCAATTGATGAAAATGATGATGAAAATGTTTTAGTATCAAGTACTTGGCATTGTTTAATGGGATTAAAGGGTACTTTAAGACGTAGTGATGATATTGATTTAATCAATTGTAATGTTGATACTGATGTTATTGTTGAAGATGAAGAAGAAAATCAATCAGATATTAATATTGTTCCTCAACAAATTTATACAATAATTGAAAATTTCAGTTTAATGAGTAGAAGATTACATATTATACCTCAATTTTCTGATATTGATAAACCAGTTAAAGCAAGACCTGGTTGGGTTATTGTATCACCGGATATTCTATTAAATAATGGTACAATGGAAAATTTACAATCAATTAATGGTCAAAATCGTATTCCAATTAATAATGAAATTGATATTTTAAGACCTAAAACTCCTCCAAAAGTTAGAGGTAGAAAATAAGATACATATATATATATATGTGTTTACATATTATATTATAACATAATTTTTACATAACTATATAACAAAGTTATAAACATTATTAATCTAACCATTTATTACCCTTTAATGGTTTTGGTACTTGTAAACCATATTGAAGAGGAACATCTTCAATACGATGTTTAGTATTTAAATTCTTTCGAAGAACTAATTGATAACATGAAGCAGAACCTTGTCTTGAAATAATAGTTGAAGAAGCTAAAAAGTATTCCCAAATTCTAAACCATTTTTCACCATATTTTGAAATAATTTTTTCTTTATTACCAAGCCAATTTCTATACCATCTCCATAAAGTAGCAGAATAATGTACACCTATATTATCAATTGATACAACTTCAAACCCTGCACCTTCAACTGTATCAACAACAAATCCAAGAGGAGTTGAAGCATCAGCTCCGGGGAAAATATATTTATTCATAAATAAACCCCAAACCAAATCTTCATATTGCCAAAATTTTCTTAATCCAGCAATTTGTAAGAAAAAAACTCCATCATCTTCAAGCATATCATAAACTTGACGAAAAAATGATCCTAATTTTCTAACACCAACATGTTCAGCCATTTCAAGACAAGTAATTTTATCATATTTTAATTTATCATTTGGAGGTGGAGCATCTCTATAATCACAACAAACGATTTTACTTTGAGAAGGATTAATACCATCCTTTTCTAAATTGGCATTACCCCAAGCAGTTTGATTTCTTCCTAAAGTTACTCCAGTAACATGAGCTCCATATTGAGTACTTGCAAATCTTGCTAATGTACCCCAACCACAACCAAGATCAAGTACTCTATCACCATTTTTTAAACCAATTTTTTCAGCAACGATACGAAGTTTGTTGTCCTGCAACTCTTCTAAAGATTCTTCTTTATTAATATCACTAATAATCCCAGAAGTATAAATCATTCTTGGTCCTAAAAACCAAGAATAAAAATCATCACCACGATCATAATGATCACGTACTTGTTCTTCATCTTGAGATCTTGAATGTAAAATTACTTCAGGAATGAAATTAGTAAGGAAAAATTTGAATAATGAATAAGTGAATCTAAAATTTGCCCAATCATGACGTTCTTCAAGTATATCAAGAGCATCACCATTAAAATCAACTTTTCCATCAAAATATAATTCATGAAAAGTTTCCATTGGAATTTTAACATCTCCAGTATATTTTTCAGCAAGTTCAGGATCTTTAAATTTAAGATAAGTTTCAATTCCACGGTTAGGTAATGGTACTTTATCAGATAATCTTGGAGTAAATGAAGACATAATATACCAATAAGATACTAATAATGGTAAACAAGTGATCAATAAAAAAAACACATAAGTATAAAACCCTCCACCTAACTTCCATTTGAACCATAAGGGGACTCCAAAAATCAATGATGCAAGAATGATATTAGAGAATTGTTTGGAAGAAGGACCATCAACTATTAATGTACCATTTTTAATAGAGGGATACTAAAATGATTAGATCAACATTGGATTTTTTTTCCTAATGAATCTATACTCACACTTGTAGTGACTACACCGTCGCCAATGACTTTGGGACCAGGTTGTTCTCTCGCAGGAGGAGTTTTAATGAATTCAATAGACATTTGTTAAATGTTGATACGGCTGCAACAAAAATTGAAATGAAATTTCAAGTAAACTATTATATATAACGAGATCGAATCACGAAAAATATAAATTTACGTGGAAAAGCCACGTACTCGAGATGAGTTACCCGGAAATCAGACTTGAATTTTAATAAATGACACAATTTTTATTGAAATTACATTTAGTAATGTTATAGCTAGGGATATATCCAAATAGGTAAAAGCCAATATATAATAATATAATTATATTTATGAAAATATCATATAAATATATACAAGTCACGTGACCAAATTAAATAACCGTGCTGAGATTTACAGTTGAAAAATTCTTGTGGGTGGCAGGGCAACAATGATAAAAAATTTAAAACCATCTACAATTTAAATTTTTTTTTTTTTCCTTCTTTAAAATTTTTTTTTGTTAATATTATTCAAAAATATACATTTGGGATTAATATTTGAAAGAATTTTGCCTTTCTTTATTCAAGAGAAGGATTTTTTCGTTTTATTTTTTAAAACAAAAGTAGTTTGTTAAGTTTTTTTATTTTTTTAATATGGCTGATAATGTTACATCTGGATTGCAGAACTTGAGTCTTGGAGACAAGGCCAACGGATCTAGCAACAAGACCTCTGAAGGAACCACTGGCGCTAAGGTAGGCGCTTATGTTCCTCCTTTCAAGTTGCGCCAGCAGCAGCAACAGCAGCAGCAAGGAGGCAGCGGTGGTGGCGACTCTGGATATCGTGGAGGACGTTCTGGCGGCTACTCTAATGGTGGCGGTGGATTTGGCGGCGGATATGGCCGTAATAACAGGTACAACAACAATGGAGGTAACCGAAACTACGGAGGAGGCCGTGGAGGAGGCTATGGCGGTGGATTTGGGTCTGGAGGTGGATTTGGCGGTAACCGCAATTATGGAGGAGGTCGTGGTGGAGGATCTGGTCAGGGTAAATTTGTTGATGGGAAACATATTCCTGGACCTAGAAATGAACGATTAGAATTGGAATTGTTTGGTACAGCTGATGATAGTGCATTCCAATCTACTGGTATTAACTTTGATAATTATGATGAAATTCCTGTTGATGCTGATGGTGATAATGTTCCTGAACCTATTGATTCATTTGAAGGGTCACCATTGGAAGAACATTTGTTGACTAATATCAAATTGGCAAGATATACTAGACCAACCCCTGTTCAGAAATATTCGGTACCAATTGTTGCTCAAGGTCGTGATTTGATGGCATGTGCACAAACTGGTTCTGGTAAGACTGCTGGATTTTTATTTCCTATTTTGAGTGAATTATTTAAGACTGGTCCAGTTACTGATAGTAATGGGCCATCTGCTCGTGGATACGAAGAATATAAACGGGCCCATCCTACTGCATTAATTTTGGCACCAACTCGTGAATTAGTTAGTCAAATTTTTGATGAAGCTAAAAAATTTAGTTATAGATCATGGGTTAAACCTTGTGTTGTTTATGGAGGTGCTGATATTAGACAACAGATTCGACAAATGGAACAAGGTTGTGATTTGCTTGTTGCTACTCCTGGTAGATTGGTTGATTTACTTGAAAGAGGAAGGATTTCTTTGAAGAAGATTAAATATTTAGTATTGGATGAAGCTGATCGAATGTTAGATATGGGATTTGAACCACAAATTCGTAGAATTGTTGAAGGTGAAGATATGCCTGGGGTTCAAAATCGTCAAACATTAATGTTTAGTGCAACTTTCCCAAGAGATATTCAAATGTTGGCAAAGGATTTTCTTAAAGATTATATATTTTTATCTGTTGGTAAAGTTGGTTCAACATCAGAAAATATTACACAAAAAGTTGAATATGTTGAAGATGATGAAAAACGATCAGTTTTATTGGATATTTTAGGATTAGGTGAACAAGGATTAATCTTAATTTTTGTTGAAACTAAACGAATGGCAGATGCTTTGTGTGATTTCTTATTAAGACAAAGTTTTAGTGCAACATCAATTCATGGAGATCGTACTCAACAAGAACGAGAACGAGCATTGGATTCATTTCGAAGTGGTCGGGCACCTATTTTGGTTGCTACTGCAGTTGCTGCTAGAGGGTTAGATATTCCTAATGTTACCCATGTGATTAATTATGATTTACCTTCTGATATTGATGATTATGTTCATCGAATTGGCCGTACTGGTCGAGCTGGTAATACTGGTGTTGCTACTGCATTTTTCAATAGAAATAATCGAGGAGTTGCAAGAGAATTGATTGATACTTTGAAAGAAGCCAACCAAGAGGTTCCATCCTTTTTGGAGAGTATTGCTCGTGAACAAGGGTTTGGTGGTGGCCGTGGCCGTGGTGGTCGTGGTGGAGGTGGAAGTAGATCCGGTGGTAACCGTGATTATAGAAAGCAACCCAATGGATTTGGATTTGGTGCTGGAAGTTCCGCTCCCGGTGCTGGCAATTGGGGTAATTCTTATGGAGGTAATGGTGGTGGTTATGGTAATGGGTTTAACTCTGGCTATAGCAATGAAGGTTGGTGGTAGTTATTTAGTTATATGGATGAATCGAGGATTCTCTCATTTGGAGAAAGGAAGGAAGAATTGGATGAAAGAAAAGAATGAAAATGAAAAATGTTTCTCTCTGTTGGAATGAGTTGGGTTTGTTTTTTTTGCATGTATTAATGAAGAGGAATGTATCCCTGAAGGAGAATGTTTATTGGGGAAGTATACAAAAGGGAGTAAAGAAGTTGTACTATGTTTATTCCTTTATTATTTATTTATTTTTTGATGAGATATGAATAATTTTTTCTCTTCTTATGATCATGATAAGATATAAAATTTAGAAAATTGAAAAAAAAAAAAAAATGAAATAAAAAAAAAAAAATTAAAAAGATGAAAGATGGAATTTGGAGTTTTGTAGAACAGAGGAAATGTTTTTTGTTTCTTTGTGGAGGGCTAAAAATGTTTGTAGAGAGAACAATATTGAATATATTAACGATTCATTCTATTTTGTTAAATGTAGTAGTAGTATATTGCCTAAGATTAAAGTTGCAAAGTTAAAATTTGATCGTCAGGTACCAATTGAGTAAAATTTCGAGATCTCTGTCATTATAGCAATAATAGTATATTATTATTATTATTATTATTATTATTATTAATAATGATAAATGATAGATATTGCGTACTGGTCTGTTCGCATCACTTTACGCTATGAATTTACCCCTACTATGATCATAGTAATAACATAACATAATATAACCTGGCTATATATAAATAAATAAATGGCATTAATATAGATACTAATATATATTAATCAAGGGGTAATAATAATAAGACACGAGTAGGCGCGTGGATGCATCATGATGCATGTTATTCGACGCATAATCTGTAACAGGACAAATATGTTACTTGCTTGCGCTTTGATCGCGATAACTCAATCCAGGGGTAATCGCATATATATTCGATGATATTCGATCGATCGAGGAATGTAAAATGTAACAATCCAGGGGTCTCGTAAAATATTTACATACACATAACATATATAACTCAATAGAATATATATTTGTACAAAGTACTAGAATACAATGGTAGTAGTCCATTGTGAGTGAAACAAACTCAAACGACGAGTCACCATGAAGACAAACATGTTTGTCTGAACCAATTAGACTTTAATTCTTGGACCCAAACCTAACTAAGTACTTTGTGCGATAACAAAAAAAAAAAATCCTATTTTTAGATTTGCAAAATCTGAAAAAGATGATCGTCAATGAGATTTGCTTGATTGGGGGAGGGGACTTAAATATTCGTATAGAAGTTATTATATGCCTAATTAGGTGAGAATTTACACGCGGGGAGTGTGCAATATTGCGCCATAATTATAATCTACAATTTAAAGCCTTAAAAAAATTTTTTTTTTTTTTTTTTTTAGAGATCTACAAAATACTGCAGATCTCTCGATGGCTGGGAACGCCTCTTTCCTGTTCTGGAAAGGGTTGCTTTTGCCCCTTTTGGGCGGACCAACCAAAATTTTAGTGTATACCTTAACGTACACACTCAACATAATATATATACATAATTAACGTTATACACTTTTTGTGTGTATAGAGTTACCAAATCTGGAAGCCTAAAATGTAGATCTGAAACCCTCTTTTTTCCTTTTGGTGGGCTTTCAGTGGACAGTGCGTTTTCCCGCGTTTGTTGTTACATTTCTTTTCTTTTTCTTTTTCTTTTTCTTTTTCTTTGCTTTTGCTTTTTCTTTGATGTTCCTTGTTTTTCCACCGCCGCCCCCCGTCCCGAAAAGTATTTAAACACACCCTCCCGGCCCTTGCCTCCTCCGATTTCTTTCCTCTTTTCCTTCTCTCCCACAGTTTTCTGACTTTGAACAACTACTACTTCACTTTACTCACTCACTTTACTTACGAACAAAAATGCAATTCAAGCTCGCCTCAGTTGTCGCCATCTTGGCCTCAGTCGTTGTTGCTCAGAACTCAACCAACGCAACCAACGGAACCAACGGTAGCACCTCCACCGTCTCTCCCACCACCAACGGTGAGTCCAACGGTGCCGTCGGCCACCTCGTCTCCGCCGGTGTCCTCGGTGCCGTCGTTGCCGGTGGTATGGCTCTCGTCGTTTAAAGCCCATGATCCAATAATATTTTCACAATTACACAAATACAACAACAACTAATTTCACAAATACACACTACAATACAACAAATACACACACACACACACACAAACACATAATACAATACTGATACACTTTTACACACTTACACACTTCCTAATATGGATTTTTAATGCCAAAAGGAGAAGAGGAGGTTTGGATATGATTATGACTCTTTGATACTCCACTTTTTTATTACACCTTTTTATTCATCAACCTATTCCTTTTATTATTATTATTATTTCACTATTTCTGTTTTTATTATTATTACGCAGGGGTGTACTCTTAATGTTTAATCCTTTGGATTTGTACTACTATGGATCTTAGGCTAACGACACCATCTATTATTTAGAGCATAGATGTTAATATAACTTAATTTAATTTTTTATACTCATTATCTATTGTAGTTTTATTGTAAGAGCTATTATTGGCTAATCGTTCTCAGATATACTTAGGGCTGGTACAGCAGTATGTACGTACGTTAGGAAATAAATTTGTCCATCTATAGGAGGGAGACTTCTATAGATGGACAAATTTCGTATATACAATATCGATAGCTATACATTAGTAAAACAACGTTAACTAATAATATTATAGGGTAATTGCAATATTGGTAGAGGTGTTATGGGCCAGGCCACGTCTTCGCCAACTGAGTCAGGGCCGGCGCTTTTTCTGCGCGACCCGAATAGACTGGCTATTACCGGGTTACAAGTCTCGTTGCTCAAGTCGCAATCTCCTCCTTTGCCAGTAGTCCCGCTGATTAGTGCTAATGCTACACCTCCATTGTTTGTAACGATACCAACCGTTCATGATAATGAGACCCATGTAGTTGAATATGTTCAAGATCCAAATTCAGGTAGGTTGGTATTGAAAGTACCACTTAGGGAATCATTCCAAGAATCACATACTATAAGTTTATTATTTAAATTGAAATTTCTTATTCAAGCATCAAATGTTGAAATTAATAATTTGACTTTAATAACTGGTGATTCAATTGAACAATTAGATTCTTTTATTACAAGAGAACTATTTCATAATCCAAACTTACAAAATGAAGAAAATGTTTATTTGATTGGTGATGTTAGTTCGGAAACTACCAAGAATTTTGAATATTCATTTAAAATGGATATTAATTATAAAGATTTACCAAAAAAGGGTAAAAAATTAACAATCTGTTTAGCTGAATATAATAAACATGAACATGAATTAAGAATATTAGCAAGGTTTAATCTATGGTTGGAAGGTTATAATCAAATTAAAATTCCTAAAATTATAACTGATAATTCAAAATTATTTAATTCCACCAATATTGAATCACCTAATAATAATAATAATAATGAACAAAAGAAAAATTCATTAACTACAAGACCTGATCAAGATGTTAATAATCAATATCCTGAAGATGGACCATTATTTAGAGCTACAATTGCAAGTTTGGAAAAACGTACCAATGCTTTAAGAATAAATGTTAAAAAATTACTTAAAAGAGCTACTTTATTACATGAACGTTATATGGCTCTTTTAGAAGCTCATCGAATGTTTAGTTTGGCTTTAGCTGAATGTAGTGCACCAGGTCAAGAATTATCAAGTACTATTAGAGGTATAAGTCAAGGTTATTTTAATAGATCTCCTTTACCTCAATCTGGAATTATTGAAATTTTACGTCAATCTTGTAATGATTTAAATATTCATGTTATTGAACCTTTAAAATCATTTTATGATCATGAAGTTAAAAAATTCGATTTTAGAAAAAAGGAATTTGATGAAGAATCTTCGAATTATTATTCTTGGTTATCAAGATATTTATCAATGAAACAAGATGGTCAATCTCCAAATACTTCCCCACCAATAGAAATTTCAAATTCTTCTTCTTCTTCTTCACCAATAACTGGTTTAGCTGGTACCAAATATCTTGAAAAACGAAAGGCATTTGAATTAAGTAGATTCGATTATTATAATTATATGAAGGATTTACATGGTGGTAGAAAACAACAAGAACTTACTTATCATTTGGCATTATATGCAGAATCAGAATTATCAAGATTGTTATTAATATCTGATAAAGATAGAAACTTGGAATCTGGGGTAAGAGAATTAATTGCTGATATAAAATCAGCTAATAAAGATTGGAATAAACAAAGATCTGATCGTGAAATTCAAAGAAGACAATTGGAAAGATCAACTTTGAAAAGTCCTATTTTAGAAAGTCATGCTGCTGCTGCTGCTGCTGCTGCCGCTGCTGCTGCTGATGCTTCTACTAATGCTTCAACTTCAACAACTCCTATTACAGAAGAATCTAAACGTAATTTAGGATCACCACCATTATCAGATGAAGATGATGATTATGGTAATAGTACAATAAATACTATTGGTAGTTTTGATTTATCAAGACAAGTGACTATAAATGCTGATGATATGAATAATATCAATTATAGTGCCACATTGGCCAGTGAAAGTCCTCAAGATGAAAGTAGTAATAACATTGAAGCAAGAAAAGAAGGATTATTATGGGCAATGTCAAGACCAGGAGCAATCAATGATCCAATCTCCAATTTGAACAAGACTGGAGGTTGGCATAAGTTTTGGGTAGTATTAGCGGCGGGGATCTTATGGGAATATACTAACTGGAAACAAGGATTAGATTTACATAATGAACCGATTGATTTAAAAATGGCATTAGTAAGAGAAGCAAGACAAAGTGAACGGCGGTTTTGCTTTGAAGTGGTAACTCCTCATTATAAACGAGTATATCAAGCACCAAGTGATGAAGATATGAAATCATGGATAAAAGCTATTAATCATGGAATTAGCAATAGTTTGGAAACAACAAACAATAACAATAATAATAATAATAACAACAACAACAACAACAACAGCAACAACAACAACAACAATAATAATAATAATACTAATAATAATGAAGAAAAAATTAAAACTATACCTGATTATGATAATGAAAATATGAATGATGATAATGATAATTTATTAGAATTTGTTTCAAAGATAGATTCATCTAATTTACAATGTGCTGATTGTGGATCAACTATTAAAGTTGATTGGATGTCAATTAATTTTTTGGTTATTTTATGTATTGAATGTTCAGGAGTTCATAGATCATTAGGATCTCATGTTAGTAAAATACGATCATTAACATTGGATAAAAAATCATTTACAAAAGATTTATTGGAAGCAATTAGTAAAGTTTCAAATAAACAAATTAATGAGATTTGGGAAGCCAATATTGATGATACAACATATCAATTAAAAAAAATGGGTAAAATTAAAGATAATTATTTACAAAGATCATCATTTATTAGACAAAAATATATTGAAAAAAAATTCATTATAAATATTGAAAGACCAAATAATTATTTAAGACAAGCAGTTAAAGATTTAAATTTAATTGGAGTATTAATTGCTTTAGCAAGTAGAGCTAATCCAAATTTAATGGTTACAATCAATAAAGAATCAAATCAAGAAGAAGAAGAATCAATATTAATTTATTCATTAAGAATGACTTCACAAAAGGGGTTATCATTATTTCCAATTCCAGAAATCTTATTATTAAATTCAGCATCAATTCCAAATAATATACCAATGGATTTATCAAATGATTGTAAAAGTTATTTGCAAAAAAAGCAATCAACTAATAAAGGTAATGAAAAGATTATTGGCAAATTACAAAAGCGTTTAAGTGGTTTGAGTCACTAACACCCACGTATACGCACCAAACTCACGTATAACCACTTATAATAACTTATAATACTTATAGGCCTAGGAGTAATATAATCGATATGAATCATATGATTACACGCTACACGCTACACGCGATACACGCTACGATACACGTAAATATGTTTACAGTACGATACGATTTTACGCGCTACACTCACACTCGTACATCCCACTCCGCTGCATTTTATTACGCTCGTAACGCACAATGTCAGTCAATGGAAAGGTAAGTAACCGCATTTACTACTTAAACATATGAATACTAATAATAAAAGTACGAAATTTTGGATAAAATTGGTCATGGTGCATTTGGTACTGTTTATTCTGCCCAAACTCATGATGGACAACTTGTTGCTATTAAAGAGATTCGACTTGAACCGAACAACGACATTGATTTCAATGACGACGAGCTCGAGTCATGTGTCAAGGAAGTTAGGTTCATGACCCGTCAACGGAATAAATATATTGTTTCATATTTTGAATCATTTATTGTTGACCATAATTTATTGATTGTGATGGAACTTTGTCTTGGTGGTAGTATCCAACAACTGATACCTGAGCATGGGAAGGGGATAGGGTATTCGAAGCTGTGTAATCCTGGAGACGAGAGATGTATTGGGTGGGTGATCAAATGTGCATTACGGGGTTTAAAATACTTGCATGACCAATTAATTTCTCATCGTGATATTAAATCCGCCAATTTATTAGTTAACCACCAAGGAATTGTTAAGATTGCTGATTTGGGGGTATCAGGTGAATTGAAGACCAATTTACTTGACAATAATGAGAATTTTAAATCATTTGTTGGATCGGCATTTTGGATGGCTCCTGAATTAATTTGTACCAAATATCCCTTTGGCGGGATTATGGGTAATGGCTATGGGGTCAAAGTAGATATTTGGAGTTTAGGAATCACCGGTATTGAGATATCTATTGGTACTACTCCTTATAGCGGTATGGATATCCGAGAAGCAATGAAGGCAATATCTAAAAAGGATCCACCAAGTTTACCATGTAAATCATATTCAATGGAATTCCATGATTTCATAGCTAAATGTTTAACCAAGAACCCTCATTTAAGACCCAATTCAGAGGAATTGTTGGAACACAAGTTTATTAAAAAGGCCCCAAACAATCCTAAACCGTTATTAAAAATTCTTAACGAGTCAATTGAATCAGTAGATTGGAAATCAAAAGTAAAAGAAGCTCTTAGCCCACCAATTGGGAAATTCCACGATTTCAAAGAATTCTTGCATGATTTACCTCAAAAATTGAATGATAGTCCCTGGAAATTGAAACCAAATATTGGATCAAGTCCTTTTGATATAACTATGCGTGATCCAAGTGCTTCACCAATTACTTCAAATGATATTTCAAATGATTTGGATTCACAGTCATACTCACAATTACACTCACAATCCCAAACACAATCCCAATCTCAATCCCAATCTCAATCACAATCCCAATCCCAGGCAAACTTTGAAAGAGTTGAATCAAATGATACTACCAAACATGAACCCAAACGTTTACCATCCAAACATAAACTGGGGAAACGAGACCCTTACTCTAAGGAAATGAATCCCTTGTACGAGCTGTATACCATATCTGACGAGCAGCCCGTCAACCAGACAAGCCGACGCGACAACTATGATGAAGACTCTGTCCAGTTTATCAAAAGATGTCTTCAGCGGGTTCTAAGGGCAAGTGTGACGTCAGATGGACGATGCGAAGAAGCAGTCAACAAAGTAGCAACAGCGTTTGGAGCGGCCGAATTGCGGGCCAATGGGTTCTGTAGAGCATTCATTGCATCCTTTGAGTGCGTTTTGTTGGAATATGAACCCCAAAGTACCAGTAACGCACCTAATCCATAGATTTATAATTATAAAAGTTGAGAGTTGAAAGTATGTACCCAAGTTTAGCTAGACCTAATTATCGAATTAACGTCGAGACTCGAGATCTCGATGCATCGATCGATGTCTGATATCTGATAGTCTCGATCGATCGATGAGCTTCTCGAGGCTGAGTAAAATTGTAAACAATATTAATATTATTTATATTATTTGACAGTTTGATATTTTATCATCAATAAGTAAATAGAATATTCATATAAGTAAATATAAATAAATATAAAATATAAAAGATCAAGTGTAAAAACCTCAGAAAAAATAAACTTTTGGTTGGTGAAAGAAATGCATTATGGGGAATTAAAGAAAAAGAAAGATTTAAGCGAAGGTTCTCGAAATTTCAACAATCGTCAAAAAGTCAGATATCGTGTTGCTTCCCTTCCCGATCAGGCAAAAAAAGGGGGGTGGTAAAAAGTCTGTTTTTTTTCATAATTAACTATAATATTAATATTGTTGTTGACATGTTTCCTAAAATAGCTCATGAGTCCCATATTTTTTCAACCAATCACTTTTTCCAAATTCCTCTTCAATTCATGCTTATTTCTCTATATAAAGAGAATGTGTTATTCATTTATTCATTTATTTATTTATTTATTTATTTATTTATTTATTTATTTATTTATTTATTGTTCATTGTTGAATATTTGTGTATTGTTGTTCATTGTTTGGATCCACCGTTCCAAAACGCACATTCCAGTGGGACGTCGTCGGTCGTTCTTTTTTGGGTCGATAGTCAAATAAATTTAGCGCACACGCACGTTCACCGTAGAAAAATCTCGATCACTGCGCAGCCACTCAAAACTTATTATTTAGCCTTTTCTTCGCTCACTTGCAACTTTTTTCTTTCCTTTCCCTTTTTTTCCCCCCCAATTCTGTGTTTTTTTGGCCAAAACTTCCATTTTCCTCTTCCCAACTTCTGTTGACCTGTTTCTGTCTTCTTTCCCTCGTTAGTCTCGAAAACAAGCGTTTCTTCTGTTTGTTTTCTGCTTATTGCTCGGAAGGAAAAAAAGAACACCCCCCTAATAGACACCTTCCTCTTCATTTTTTTTGTTTCTTCAAACTCACCTGGCGTGTGTACCTTTTAATTTTTTTTTTTTTATTATTCTTTATTCGTCTTTTTTGGCTTAATACAATGAAATTCGCATCCTCTTTGGCCCTCGCCATTCTATCTGTCGCTCCTGCTTTTGGTAAGTATCAACAAAAAACAATTATGAAAAAAAAAAACTACATTCTAACATATATTTTAGCAGCCGATTCATGCAGTGGCACTGCAAACGTCACTGCTCAAAGTGACTTGGACAGCTTGTCGTCGTGTTCCACTTACAAGGGTGATATTCACATCACTGGTGATGCCCTTGTGAGCGCCTCACTTTCTGGTGTTAAAACCATCAATGGTGACTTGGTTTTCAATAACGTTACTCAATTGACCAGCTTTTCTGCTCCCAATTTGCAAAAAATCACTGGTACTTTCCAAGTCACCGTTGCTACCGTGTTGGACTCATTTTCATTCCCTGAATTGACCCAGGTCGGCTCAATTAACTGGGTCACTTTACCTGCTCTTAATGGCTTGAGTTTTGATAGCAGTATCACCAATGCTACTGATGTTATTATCTCTGATACATCATTAACTTCATTGAACGGTATCAATGTTAACCAAGTTGGAACTTTCAACTTGAACAATAACAAGTACTTGAATGATGTCAGTGTTGACTTGTATACTGTTTCTAATGCTCTTGACTTGTCATTTAATTCTAATGATTTGGAAGCTAGCTTCCCACATTTGGTTTGGGCAAACAATATCACTTTTAGAGATGTTTCTTCAGTTTCTTTCCCCAAATTGGCCAATGTTAATGCCTCATTAGGATTCATTAACAATTCAATTAATGGAATTTCTGCTGATTCATTGAAGGCTGTTGGTGGATCATTATCAATTACTGATAATAATAAACTTTCAAACATTTCATTTGCTAAATTACAAAGTATTGGTGGAGGATTTGTTATTGCTAACAATACCAACCTTAAATCAATTAATGGATTCCCTAAGGTTCAAACTGTTGGTGGTGCAATTGAATTTATTGGAAATTTCAGTTCAGCTTCATTAGACTCTTTAACTTTAGTTAAAGGAGGAGTTGAAGTTATTTCTTCATCAGATAAATTCAATTGTTCATCATTTAATAAAGCTCATTCTGATGGTGATATTCAAGGTGATTCTTATGAATGCAAGGCTAAATCTACTTCAACTTCAGCTGCAATCACTAGCACCAGAACCAGAGCTTCAAGCAGTGAAGATGCTACTTCAACCGCTGATGCAGGCTCAACCACTTCTTCAAGCAGCCACAATGGTGCTATTCCATTAGAATATGGTACTTCTACAACCTTGATTGGTGCCCTTGCTGCATTCCTCTTACAATTCGTTTGAGTATAAACAAATTTTTTTTTTTCTTCCCATGTACTTTTTAGTGTAGGTTAATAATATTATTGGTTTATTTAAATAATAGTTTTATATAACTTATTATCAATAATGTAATTATAAACTTGTGGTAATAACCAATGTTTATACTTGGTAGGGTTTTGCCTAATTGTTGAACTTGCAACATCACTTGGAGGTAAATCAATCATTTTGATATATTTTAAAAACTTTTGAGGAATATCTAAATTATTAATTTCGTAATCAATTCTAGGTAACCATAAAATTCTTGCTCCAAGTTCAAAAAATTCCGTTAATTCTAAATCAATATCATTATAATATTTTTTATCAAATACCCTTTCAATTGTATCATAACCCATAGGGAAATAAACCCTTTTATTAAAACTAGGATCATATTTTTTTAATAATCTCAATTTATCAATAAACCTCGGAGCATCTTTCACTACAATGATCCCTGAGTCCTTATAATTATCAGCAACTAATTGAATCATATTTAACCGATGCTGATAATCAATTAATGTACTATCAGGTTTATCAGCATTTGATAATCCAAATAAAAAAACCGGTACCAATTTATTATCATGGTCATTCGGACTCAAATTTAATAACCGTTCATGCAGAATATGCGGAGGATTAAATGAAGAATCAAGTATAATCAAATCATTCTCAATTGGTTTGTCCAACGTACACCAAAATTTCTCCTCACTGATTTCAATCTCTTTAATTGTAAACATAATTATAAAGTAAATCTATAAACTAGTACGTACTATAGTCTATACGATATTTTCGATTATAGATCCTCCTTTGGATCAATTATATCAATTAATTCTGTATCAAAAATTAATGTAGAATCAGGAGGAATAGCTGATCCAGCACCAGAAGATCCATAACCAAGATGAGGAGGAATAGTTAACCGACGCTTTTCGCCAATACACATTCCCTTGATTCCTTGGTCCCAACCGCTTATAACTCTACCAACACCCAATGGAAAAGTTATAGGATCACCTCGAGATAAACTACTATCAAAAACTTCACCGGTTGATGCTAATTTACCAGTATAATGTACTGATACAACATCACCAGCACGTGCTTTTCTATCACAATCACTAACTTTTTTAGTGATTCCTACTTATTAGCACCAACACAGGCGTACGAGTATTACAACTTACCTATACGAAGCTTTGGAAGCTCTTCGGCAGCAACTACACCGGCCAAAATACCCGTAATCAATGTAAGTAATTTCATTTTGAACACGTTGGTAATAGTAATATATTATATTGCGATCGATTCACTGGTTATATGTTATGTTATATATAGCTAGGTATGTTATATATTTGTTATTTCCATTGACTAAACAGCTTTTTCCTATTTACCAAAGGTCTTAAAACTCCATATACAAATACAGTCAGACCTACCATTGTAGCAACGAGCTTCTTCTTACCGAACGATGCAGGTAACATGTCGAATTGGAAACTGGGCGATATCCTCGTAACAAAGATATCTCCAGTGTCACCACCAATAACTGCAACCGTACTAGTACTTTCCAAAGCAGTAGGACTTACAATTATCCTAGAGTTTGGTCCAAACTTGACTTGTCTAGAGTGGGTCAGAACGTACCTTGGGTCAATTCTCAGCACGGGATCGTATGGGACTAATCCATTAACATCTTGCTGTTTCTTTTCTTGACGGGCGGGTTCCCGTCTAGCATCTATTATCCGTTTAGGCACCATGATCAGTTTCGAACTAGTAGCTAACAGAATATCCCGGTTGGAGATGCCATACCGCGTTGTAGCCATTGCTAATGCTTGCACGGGTTCTTGGATATCTGGCATCAAATATGCTTGACTTTTAACATGAGGCGGAATTGTACCAGGATATTTAAATGATGACCAAGTAGAATTACCGGATAATCTCACATTAGGTTCAGATGATTCATAAAAATCCCAAACAACTAACTTGGTTGCAACTGAATCTAATGAATAATAAGTATACACCAACCAATGTTCCCCTACTAATAACTGTAGTGGACCTTTGACTCGCTCATTATGATATTTCCGACAAAGAATACGTCCAGTTACAATATCAACCAATGTAATGGTGATTGAATTATCAGTAATCTCCCCATAAGCAAGTAAATGGGGATTAATATATTTATAAAGAACTCTTCGATCATTTAATATTATTCCAATACTTGCAATTGGAGTATTTTGTTTAATTGATAATGACGATGTTGATGATGATGATGATAAATTAGGTAATTGCCATGTAGTTATAATTGATTGATTTTGATAAAATTTACCCATACCATTGAAATAATAATATAAATCATTTGGAAACTCATTTCCAAATAAATCTAATACTTGATTATTATCAATAATTGCTAAATTTTTATAAATCTCAAAATTTTTATCAAGATTAACTGGTTTTTTTGAAATTATTTGTCCTTCATAATCA
This sequence comes from Groenewaldozyma tartarivorans, assembly GCA_030574255.1. Taxonomy (NCBI): domain Eukaryota; kingdom Fungi; phylum Ascomycota; class Dipodascomycetes; order Dipodascales; family Trichomonascaceae; genus Groenewaldozyma; species Groenewaldozyma tartarivorans. Next base: position 53,703 of record JAJMEQ010000008.1, on the reverse strand, counting down.
ATTATTGAAATTTCTTTATCATTTATTAAACTTATTAATGTACCATTACCAATTATTTTATAATTATCATCATTTATTGATAATTCCCAACATTTTTTCCCATCAATAGAATCAAATGCAACAAGTTTATCATCATCAACAACTATTATTCGTTTATTAAATCCAAATAATCCATTTTTCTGACTAGATGTTAATGAAGTCCAAATTAATTCCGGTGATTTTATTAAATTTTTAATTAATTTGAAATGACGATTGATTCGATATAAAAATGCTTCAATTAGATTAGCATTCTCTTCAAAAATAACTTCTTCAAGACTTAACCCTTCTTTTATTGGTACATCAATAATAATTGCATCATGAATCCTTTTTAATGGATATTTATTTGATAAATTATCATTTAACAATTTTTCATCTTTTTCAAATGAAATTTCTTTAGTCCTTTTATCAAATAATACAGCCCCACCAATTGGTTCAATACACATAACATTGCCATTTTTCTTAGATAAATATATTAAATCATTCATTGATTTTAAATTTGTTATTGGATTATCAATTCCTATTGACCATTCTAATGTTCCTTGGTCAATAGAATATGCATTCAGTTTAGTGCCACTACCAATCACCACTACATGTTCACCTAACCCATTGACAACACTGGCTAACTGAATATCATCCTCGCCAATATCAATATCTAATCTCCATAATACATTATAATTGGTGTTATTAAGTATCGTCAACGATGATGTGCTAGATGATACTAAAGCAATAGTTTCATTATCAACTGGTACCATACGCCCATCACTATCAACATACGGACACTGCCAGTCAACTGAAAAGGCCTCATCCACAAAGACCGCGTGGACAACGCTCACCGTGAGCATCAACCATATCTTCCAATTCATGGTGTATGAGATCTAATGAGTCGATGATCATGATCATGTCGACCATAACGTAACTATAAGAAATTTCTAACGTTAATATAACATATATATATTAACCGTCGAGCAATGTTATATTAATACCAACAGGAATTCGAACTAGAATGAATTAATACCATACTATATAGTAATATATAAAGGACAATTATTTTACACCCAATTCAATGAGGAATGCATTATTATTGGGCTGTCTACCCAAGAAATCCTCCAATAATAAAGCATTATCCCTTGAACCACCTTTACCGATAACCTTATTACGATATTCAAGACCAACTTTTGGATCCATTGGGTTTGGTTTAAATTTTGTGTAATACATATCACAAGCAAAAACTTCTGACCATAAGTAACCATAATACCCAGCATCATATCCACCCATTATATGACCAAAGGCAGTATACCCAGTATTTTTGATACCATCTTGACTTAATCCAGTTAATTCTTCACGGAAATCATTCCAAAGTTTTAAAATATCAATATTTTCTGGTGGTTCAGTATGTAACTTATAATCAAATAACCCAAAAAATAATTGACGAGTTATAAAAATTGAACCATTAACATGTTTAGTTTTAACTAATGATTCAATTAATTTATCATCCAATTTTTCACCAGTTTCATAATGACCAGAAAGAAATTTCAATTGTTCAGGATTCCAAGTCCAAAATTCCAACATTTGACTTGGAGCTTCAACAAAATCCCAATCCACTGAAGTTCCAGAAAATCTAGCAAATTTAGATTTACCAACTAATGCATGAATACCATGACCTAATTCATGGAAAAGGGTTGTAATTTCTGAATGTTTAAGTAATGATGGTTTATTTGGAGTTGGTTTAGAAAAATTGCATACCAATGCAGTAACTGGATATTGTTCTGTACCATTTGAATTTTTACTTCTTGGAATAATATCAAAATTAGCAGCATGACCATATTTATCATTTCTTGGATGTAAATCAAGATAAAGCCAACCAAGAAATTGTAACCCATTTTCAGTTGTCCAAACTGAATATTGATGAACATCAGAATACCAAACAGATTTTTCATCATCATTAATTTTAATAAATTTTAAACTAAATAATGATTCAAAAATTCCAAACATTCTATTAAGAGTTTGATCTAATGGGAAATATTCAGAGATTTTTTCATGATCAACTTGATAATTATTTTCTAATAATAAATTATCATAAAATGAATAATCCCAAGCATAAAATTCCTTTTCTTCAGGTAAATTTCTTGATTTTAAATCTTTATTTTTTAAATCAAGTAAATTTTGAACTTCTTTTTGACTTTGATTTATTGATTTTGATTTCAAATCTTCCAAAAATTTACCAACATTAGAAGAATTTTTAGCCATTCGTTCTTCCAAAACATAATCAGCATAAGTTTTATACCCCAACTTTGGAGCTAATTCAGCTCGTAATTTAATAGTATCCCAAACCAAATCTTTATTAAAATCAGCACGGTTAGCATGACTAATCCATAATCGTTTTCTTGTATCAGAAGATTTTGCATATTTTAAAACTGCCAAAACATCAGGATTTTTATGAGTAACAATATATTTCCCGTCATTAGTTTTTTCAAATTGTTCCAAGCTACGATCAGATAACCCATCCAATTCTTCTTTAGTAAATTCAATTACTCCCTTTTCACTTGCCAATTGTTTAGAAAAGGTTATAGTATTTTTAGTAATAGCCTTTTGAATACGAATTAAATCATTTCGTTCATCTTTAGGTAATTCCATACCATTACGTCTAAAATGAGATCTTTTTTTCTTAACAACTCTTTCAATTTCAGAATCAGTTATATTAATTTTTCCAGAATCAATATCATCAAATACTTTTTTAAATGATAAATATACATCTTCACGCATATCTTGTTCAATTTCAAAATTAGAAATTTCTTCTTCAATTTTTACAGACGCATTACGAACAGCCTCATCAGGAGAAACATGTTGTAAAAACGACAACAAATGATATCGTTTAGATAAATCATTATTAAAATATTCATTTTTCAAAATAACTGATTCAATTGTGGGGGATTGTTCAGCAGCGATTTCATCATTAAGTTGACCAATTTCCTTAATAATCGCCTTGCCTTGAGCTTCGATATCCTCAGCAGTCAATTGCCAAGATGGAGCCTCCTGAGGAGGTTTCAATTCACTCATGGCCGTTTGTTTGAGTACAAATGATGAAGTGGCACTGCTGGTAGAATGCAATGTCCTAGTTGATGGAATTAAAGTAGGTAAAGGATTACGATTAGGAAGTTGAACATTTTTAGCCAAACCTTGAATCATTAAAAATGATGCCGTAAATGCAATCGAACTGTAATTAACCATGGTATAGTTTTTTCTCAGCAAGTGAAGAAGGTCCAATCCAGCGGACCGGCCCCCAGTTATACTGGTTGGCCTCACAAGCCACCATAATCCTGGTTTACCCATTTAATCTATAAATATTATGCAAAACAGAGTTCACCTATAATATTAATATGTAATGACTATAATAATATAGTATGGCCAGCCGCACACACAGAGTGACACAGTACTACTACTAGCTAGTTAACGTTAATTTACCATCGAAATTTATCCAATCACACTATAGCTAGCTAGCTAGTACAAACGTCAACGTTGACTTCGTTGATATAATTATATTCAAAGATCTATTTCGCATTGACCATGTCAGAAGCCGTTACTGCTGTACCAAAGCGATCAGAGTCCCTGTTAAACGACAAGGTAAGTTGCTGCGCAAGCCATGGCTGGGTGTACGGGCCGCTGACTGTTTAGTGGGACGTGGTTATTTCCAATGCCCTCGTGAAGACCGGGCTGGGATTTGGCGTCGGAGTGATTGCGTCAGTATTGTTTTTCCGTCGACGAGCATTCCCGGTGTGGCTGGGCGCCGGGTTCGGCCTGGGCAGGGGATACGCCGAGGGCGACGCCATTTTCAGAGACACAAAAGTCGGCGTGAGAACCGTCAAGGCATAGGACAACATGTAAAAAAAAAAACAAATCAAACTGGATGTATATGTATGATACGTATGTCCTATAGATGGAATTATGATATATCTATTAGTCAACTAGCATATATTGTTTAATTTGGAGCGGAGCTTTGTCGTATTGATGCTATGGTGTGTAGTGACAAAACAGGTGATGAAAATGCATCTAATTAGAAGGAACGAGTCAGTACTTTTGATCTCTGATTTCTATGAGTCGACATTACAGTACTCGGCGTTCGAATTAAATGAGCGCACTGTAAACCATAACCTTATGATACATGTATAGCATGTCTTGCTCATATATGTTATACGTACAATTGAACGATATGTACTTTTAGGGTTCGGTCCCTGAAAGCTTATATAATTATCTCCACCCACGGGCCAGTGCGCTAGCTAGTGCCAGTTGCATCTTTGAAACATGTACATTACATGTACATTACATGTGTACGTGGTCCTGATATTAATTACATAGTCTACATATGGCTACCAGCAAAGCCGAAGACGGCGAGGCTTCCATGTGAAGCAATAGTAAAACCAGAAGCGCAGCTGATTGTAAGTAACGTCAATTAATTCGCTAATAGTACAAGGTCGTCAAACGAACGAAGGTGGGATCCATCCATATCCATCCATATATCCATTCATAATTATGCAAAGAATACTCAATACTGAATACTTGGGTCTTAGAACAGACAGTCCAGACATAAACAGCAGGCCAGGCCCGCGCACAGGCCGCAACAGCAGTCGTCGGCGTTGCTCTGTGGTTGCTGCTGCTGGACGTATATGGGCTGCGGAGGCGCCGTCTGGTAGTAGTTGTTCTGAGGAGGGAACCCTTGTTGGGGGTACCCACCTTGTGGATAGTACCCAGGCTGGGCAGGAGGATACTGTTGTTGTTGCTGGTACTGAGAGAGGTCGTTAGAAAGAGCTCACCACAGAATTGGAGAGTAACGAGGCAGTACTTACGTAGGACATGTTGAAGAAGGTGTTGAGGGCTCGCTAGCTACGCTAATTGTGGCAGGTAAGAAATTTTCAGGGGTGCCGATTGTAAATATTTATAGCTCGTTCGAATATTTATGTTTATATCGGATGTCGATGGTTTTTGGTGCTGCGTTTTGAATTTGGCCCAACTTCAGTAAGTGAACCCGGTGCAGCTGGCTATTATTAGAGCACCAATACATTCATCATTATATAGATAATATATATATATATACGTGGAAATAGGGTTCTACTCATTGCATTTCTACCATTGTGTCTAATTATAACATGGAAACACATGGAACCAATAATAATAATAATAGTAAGAATATGAGCGAATTCTCATCTAAGCCTCATGAGGCACTGCGCTGCGGTTTCTGATGAGCGCCGGCCCGTTTCCCGCCGCCAGTCATCTTTCTTCGAAGCTCCCGACGGATTTCAGAAACTTCACGAGACGTATACAGCAGTGTTTCATCAATGTTTGAGTTACATGTATGCTAGCAGAGCTTTACTAGGAATCTAGACAATATCTTATATAGTGGGAAGATTACGTAATCTAATGTATGGACAAATGTGTGTGCTGACATAAGCGCATAGAGTTTTAACTCTTCATCATCATCAGCAGTGCTGACCCCTGAGCTCAAGTAAATCGAATTATTTTGGTTCCTGATATCACAACATCTCGATCTTGCAAAATGTAAATATTCAGATCTCTCGAGGCTTATAAGCTAGCTTAAAGTTTGCACCAGCCATTTTATTATTATTGTAATATTAAACTTATTTGTCTTTCAACGAGTATACTACGTAGGTACTCCACATTTTGGAGAAAACTCCACATTACCAGGAGTTATCATGGCTCCACCGCCTACGGCCACGGGGGCAAGCGTGCCCGAGCCGTCTTACCTGAAGGACCCTCACACGGAGGACTATCGGAATTTCTATTTTTCCCAGCACGCGTTTCATGTTGACACTATCCCGAGACCGGTTATGGAGGAAACTATTCACACTCTTACTCTTGAAATCAAGGCCCGTGGAGTCATGGCCCCGTTCTTACTGCTACCGTTCCGCGCCAGTGAGGTCCGCGACGAGTTAAGGTACCTTGTTCAGATCATATTCCCCAAGAATGATACGCCATTATCGGGCCAAGATTTATTACGAGAAATTCGTAAGGCAGATGTCTATTCCCTAGCCGCGCTGCTCAAATGGTGCTGGGCAAGGATACCCGGCGGGGTTGTGTCGTGGCGCACGTACCACGAGTTCACGGCACGAGAACGGGACTCTGGGTATAGTCCCCTGGCATTTATAGAGATCATTCCCCAATGTGTGGAGTCTCGAGCTCATGCATCTACGTTATTTGATTTTTTTGATTTATTAGCATCGTTGGCCACCCATGGCAGAAGTAATGGGCTGGTTGGACGTAAACTGGCAAGACTGGCCGGAACCTGGGCGTTCGATATAAGGAAACCGGATTCTCAGGATGGTGACCCTGATCCTACTTCTTTTGCTGATGGGATAGTTGCTTGGAGTAGTGCTGCTGAAGCATGTCATCATTTATTTCTTGCATTTCTACGGTCATTAGTATCTTCTCCAGATGAATCCGAAGTAGAAGAACCATCCAAACCAAAGTTCAATCCCAAAAGTATTCCTAAACCCTTGAGACAATTACTTAATTCTACAGCTTATCCACCCCCAGGTTTATATAACTCAAGGTTGGTAACCGTTCCAATGGTTACCTTGACTGTTGGCAAGCTATCCTCTGACCCGCTTGTGTTATTACAACGGATAGCAAAGACCTTAAGGTTCGATAACCAATCATTATTTGAACGGGAAGACGATTTCAATTCATTGTATTTTCTATTCAATGACCCGGATATGGTTGCAAGCAGATTATCAGGCGAATCACTTCGAATTATCCAGAATGTCATTTATGAGAACCCAACGATATCTGAACATCGGGTGTTGATAAAAAAGACCCCCGCTGCTTCGTTTGATGTTCGTGCAAGAACATGGTCAAAGTTTTATAATAGAGCAGATATCGACCCAGTAACTGGAGATAAAAATGATCCTCTTGAGAATTATGTTTTCCCCGATAATAGAGTAGCTGAAGTGGTAAACATGTACCGACAACAACAACAACAGCAACAGCAACAACAACAAAATACAGGTTTACCTTATCCAATGTCAAGGACACAATCTTCTGTACAGCCTCATGAGACTTTGGTAACTGCTTCAATCTCACAAGTATCCATTGATGACTTTTTTGTATGGGTTTGGATGTCAACCGTATCACAAGATCAAACTGAAGTGAAAAAGGCTACGTTTGGTAGATCATTAGTGGTTGAAATCCAACTTTCTCCAGGTGAAGCTGGTAAACGATGGATAGTTGTAGAGGAGATATTGCATCCTCCACCACCGCCAATGATTGTAAAGTTACCATCTGGACGTCAATCTCCGGTGATTGTTGAACCCAAGAAAATTAAAAAAAAAGCCAAGAGGAAACAAGTAGGGTCAGCTCCAAGTGTTCCAGAAAAGAAAGAACCAGTCAAGGGGAAACGGAAACGGAAACCTACAAAGGAAGAAGATCGACCATTACCACCATTACCACAAAGTCATAAACGGGGTAATAGTTTAACGGATTATATGGCAGAAATATCCAAAAGGGAAAATGTCGATGCTGATGAAGATGATAATGAGAAAATGTTGAAAAAATTGGAACCATTATTAGAAGCTTTGGCTCAGAAATTATTGGTTAGACAAAATTCAAAAACTTATAATAAAGAAGTACAAACTGATAAGGATCTTATTGAATCTGAAAAGGAGAATACTCCAAAAAATGATGATGATATTGATAACAAATCGGTATATTATACTCCTAAATTAGATGAACGTGATTTGGAATTAAAAGTATCGAAGCTTCAATTATCTCCAGCAGAAAAACCTTTACCACCAGAACCTTGTCTATCAGTTGAGCAAAAGGTTGAGCCACAAAATGAGCCACAGAATGAGCAAAAGGTCGAACCACAATATCAACGACAGGTCGAACCACAATATCAACGACAGGTCGAACCACAGATTCAGCGACAGGCTGAACCACAATTTCAACGACAGGTTGAACCACAGGCAACAGATAATCGGCCGAAAAGTTTATTACCAAGGATTGAAAGCGACCCACTATTTGAAGATTTCCCTGGATGGAAGGAAACTAATGAAGATGACAATGAAGATGATCATTTGGAAACACACAACGAGGAAGACCCTTTGGATGAATCTGATAAATTAGAAAACATTGCCCCAGCATGGCAGCCCAAGCCGGAACGGAAACCACTAAGTGTTAAACGGAAACCAGTTGGTACTGAAATCAGTGATCAGAATACATTGGAACAAGAGATTGTTCAATTAGTGGAATCACCAATTGACAAACCAGCTGGTCCACCTTTGGCTGAGCCTAAACCTCGACCATATTCTGGACCGTCTCGTGCAATGGTAGAACCGCCTACTCCCAAGCTTGACAAGCCAATTCCTAGGAAACGGTATGTATCAGCTCCACAGCATTTCTATCCTGCACCTGTACCTGTTCATCCACAACCCTCACCTCAATCACTGATGCAACCAGTGAGACCTATTCCAGCGAACCAAATAGTTCCCCAACCTTTCACTTCACGGTCTGGATCACCGAGAGGTCGACCAAGAGGTGGGCCAATGGTTCCTCCGATGATGGATATGATGGGGACACCTTACCTTCCACCTCAACCTGGATATCATACACCACCACGAAGTTCATCAATGAACTCTGTATACCGGACGCCAATGACATCCTACTCACCGCAATATCCGCCGCAACCAAGAGCTCGGAACGTTCTTTATGCGCCTCCACCGGCTCCTGTTGAGGGGTTTTATATGCAAGGCACCAGCAGCAACAGTAGCAGCGGCGGTAGTAGCAGAGCACCGAGTGCATCAAGTGGAGGAGGTGGTATACCGGTGATTAAACAGAAAATGATTCGGGCCAACAATCCGCAGGGTCGTAAAGCGTTTAGAGATGCATTAGGACAATTCGAGTCACCCACGTTTGGCCGTGATTCAACATTAACTGGGTATTATGATGGGAATGGATCAGATCAAACTTCACAGGTATCATATCGAATTCCCAAGCCACCCTCAGCTAATTGGGATGAAGTCAGGACCAATTTGCATCAAATGAAACAGTCTAGTTCACGAGCACCGCTACAAGCAAGTCAACCAGTACGGCCGGCAGTCATAGAATCAAGTACAACTCCAGATGAGTATTATCAAAGTACTGTAAAGACAATTAAACGGAAATCTATTGATACTGGTGATCATGTACAAATTCAGCCGGTGCCTATTGATGATGAAGGTAGTTCAACTTCAGAGGATTATTTTAATTATCCTAAGAATCCATATACAATGCAAGCTCCTTCAAGGGCACCACCAGTTAGAAATCAACCACCACCACAAGCACCGATTCCACAAGCACCGATTCCACAAGCGATTCCACAAACGTCGACAATTACTGCAAAACAGCCTTATGACGACAAAGTTAGCAAGTATAGTATAGCCGGCCTAATGGGAGCAGCAAAGAAACGAGTTAGTTCATGAATGTATATTAATATATTAATAATATTATTAAACAAAATTTATAAATAACTGTACTGTAGACGTCTAGCAGCTAGCTAGTAGTATTTGCATTTTGTGAAGTGGCATGTTATCGATCATGATCATGATCATACTTATAATTATACGATTAGAATTCAGAGATTAGATTTTGTGAGCGAAATTTTTTCTGAGCAGGCAATTGGAGGGACAATTTGCAAAAATATTGGAGAAAATCTGGGAGGTTTTTGTGGAATAGTGGTATTTAGATATGAAAGCGTTTTCTCCTAGTTTAAGAAGAACATGTTACACATGTACGTATCAGCCATGGGTCAACATGGTCATGAAATTGGTAAAACTAACTGTATAGGCGGACAATTTGGTCACCAAGTGAGTAGAAACACCCAAAACCAAAACAGAAATACGCTTCGGTAGTAGCTAACAGAACAGGCTAAAGACTGTCCACAAAGTGGTAACCCTACCTGCTACAACTGCGGTAATGGCGGACACTTGAGTCGAGATTGTGCTGAGCCTCAGCACAGCAAATCATGCTACAATTGCGGGGCTGATTCTCACCTGCTTCGCGAGTGCCCCGAGGAGCCGAAAGACGAAGCCGCTGCCAACGCCATAGCAGCAGTCGCGGCCTCAGTCGGCCAGTCGCGAAGCCTGAATATGGCTGGATCAAGCCACCACCAGCACCACCAACAAGAATCAGAGAATAGCCATCATAGCTCGCCCTTCCAGCTGGCGCCCAAGCCACAGCCCCAGGCAATTGTTTGCCACACGTGCGGCAGGAAGGGCCACAAAACCAGACAATGCCGAGCAATTAGTGCGCGTAAAACCAGGTGCTATTCCTGTGGATCGTTTGGTCATTTCTCAAGAGATTGTAGAAATCCACAATTATGCTACAAGTGCGGCGAAACCGGTCACGTCAGCAAGGACTGCGCCACGTCCATTGAAGGAGACCGTATCTGCTACAGCTGTAAGGAGCCTGGCCATATCTCAAGTCAATGCCCAGTAAGCGTTTAGCAAGCTTGTAAATATCATTTATAATAATATTAATATAACATATTTTTTTTATCAGTCATGTGACTATGATCATGTGACTAATTTAAATAATCACATGACCAATATAAAAAATTATTATTATTATTATTTTTTTTATTTTTTTATTTTTTGTTACCAAATTAGGATTTTGATCAGCATTGTAAACTACTGAATTAGGGAGATTAACTAAGTGACACAAAATTTTTTTTTTTTTTTTTTTTTTATTATGCGATTATCGCGGCGCTTTTAAAGAGTCCAGTTTTTTATCGGGGCAAAATTTTTTTTTTATCTTTTTTTATTTTTTTTGATCTCCGAATTCTTTATCTTTCCAATTTTTTCTCGATATTTTTTTTTTTTTACTCAAAATTTTTTTTTTTTGTTTCCTTCGACCTTTTTCGTTTTTCTTCTCAATTGCGAATTCTTTCTTTCCTGGGGTTCTATTTATTCTGAGGATTCTCTAAACCGCTGTATTTCTAAAGACTTTTCTAGTCTTATTTTTCTATTTATTCTCTTTTTTTTTTTATTATTTATTTTTGAGGCAAACCTTTGCTTTGCCGGGACTTTTTTTCCCCCAGTTTTTATTTATTTTTATTCTCCTATTTATTGAACTTCCAAGCCATGGAACCTCTTCAACTCAGTCAATTGAACCAGAACCAACAGCCTCACAGGATCCAGGATACCATGAACCTGCATAGTGCATCTCCCATGCCGTTTGGCCCGGTACGCGTCGAGCAATCACCCCAGCAACTTACCAGTACAACACGAACAACCACAACAACAACAGCAAGTACAAATACAAGTCACCAGCAGATGGACAAGTCGCCGGTGGTGATGCCCTCGCCTCCTCTTTCGCCTCATCCGAAGTTGCTGATGGACGCGTCGAGCAATCTGGTTGTTTCAGCTGATGATCTGCCTACTGCCCAGAAACCGCCAAGAGGTATTGAGACGCGTCAACAGGGCAAAAACGTTGAAACTGTTCCCAGGACATTTGCCACTGACAGTGAGAACACCAATCCTAACGACGAGATTGTTTTGCCATCTGTTTCCTTGCGTAAATACAAGGTTCACAAGCACGATAAAAACGAGAAGCTGTTTTTGAGTGCTTGGTCCAACCTTCAGCGCGACCCTGTTAAATACTATATGAAGGAACGGGCATTCCTGGAGATGTATCCTATGAATGGACCTACGTGGGCCAACTACGACATGGAGGATGATTCCAAGGCTGATGCTGCTAAGAATAGTAACAGGAATGTCGTTTTGCCTATCAAGGAGTCTAATGTGAAGCGTCGGAGCCAACGTATCTCAAGACGCCATTTCGACTTTTCGGATGAGTCTGATGGCATGGTTACTAGGTCAAGAGCCAGCTCGGTCAATCCTGGCGACGGAGTACCTACAAGAAGTAGATCTCCTCATGTCACGAGTACTCCCAGTAGACAATCAACACCAAGACCAGCAGTTAATAAAACAAAATCACGGCTGACCGGGTCTCCTGCTCCATCTCGTGTGCACGAATTGTCTTCGAAGCAGCTGACTGATTATAGTCCACCGCTTTCGACGCTACCACCGGGTAACAAGTCATTGCGAGCAGAATGGAAAGGTGCACCAATGGACTTGAGTGATGATCCAAATGTTGGCCTGTTACATCCAGCAGAAGTGCATTTGGCGTCGGTGCTGAGGTTACCGTGTGATGTATATTTGGACTCTAAGAAACGACTTTTTGCTGAAAAGGTTCACAGGTTAAGACAAGGGTTACCCTTTAGACGGACTGATTCGCAAAAGGCATGTAGGATCGATGTTAATAAGGCTTCAAGGTTATTTTCAGCTTTTGAAAAGGTTGGTTGGCTTGATGATGATTTATTCTCAAACTATTTGTAATATTTTATTATTATTTTTTTTCTACTACTATTATTATTATTATTATTATTATTATTATTATTATTATTATTTTTGGGTTATTTATGTAAAGCATGTATTATAGATATTTATTGGTTATTTATAATAAATTATTTAATTAATTATTTAACACATTTGTAGATAAATTGTAATTACATACACACGCGTATGGAACCAGAGGTAAAAACATGATATATCGTCGATATCGATCGATCTTTGATTCTATTCAATCCATTTCAACAAATTTACAAATTATAATTACTATGAGCAAATTGGTGACGTTGAAATTGCGCCCAGAGGTGCTGGCTAAGGTGGTTATCCCCAATAATGGGACGCCGTCTCATAGGAAGTCGGCTCTACACAAGTTAGCTCCCTCCTCGCCGTTGGGAGATAGTCCAAGATCAGGTACCCCTAAACAGGGGCAAAGTGGCACGGGTACATCTGGTGCCAAATCAATGGCAGCTGTTAATGCGTCGTTGAGAGCGTTAGACAAGTCGGGCAAACCGTGCAGAAGATGGAAGAAGGGCGTATTGAAACTGAAAAGTTTCACCGGCGTCGAATATACTGTTGCTACTTGGCAAGGCGAGCCTGATGAACCTACTGGTGAAAATTTGTCTAATGTCAAAGAAGAAGAATCCAAACCTGAAGATGCAACTTTGGCTAAAAGCGTGGAAAAGGATCAAACTAAAACTGCTGAAGCGACTCCCGTTGTATGAGCCTGGAAGATAGAAGGCTTGAGCTGTCAGGATGGAATATACAATGGTAAAGCCCACCCAGAAGACGCAGGAGCATGGAAAATGATCAAACTACAACTGCTGAAGTAGCTCCTGTTGTTAAAGCACCATTACCACCTAATTGTTGAACCATTTTCATTAATGCCATTTTATCATGAGATCGTAATTGATATAACAATCTCAATGCATGATATTGGGTCATTGAAGTATGGCCAACTCAATTCACTTGGTGCATCTGGAAAGACTTTATGGTCTACGAGTCTACAAATACGTGGGGTAGGAACACCTTCAGGTTAATTGCATTACTATAAACTTACATATCCTCCCTATACCTTTCCATCAACAACCGTTTATACTCCTTTGGATTGCCATCCCATAATCTAGCAGCTTGGCCATTCAGCGGCGACGAGTTGTTCGGCTCCTCTAGCAAGGATTGTAACGACAACAATATGGTTTCGACATTATAAACAGCAGACCATTGGTCTTTTAAAATGTCCAAACAGATATTTCCAGACATGTCGATATTCGGGTGCCACATTGGAGTAGTGAATTTAATATTTGGTGGGTTATAAGGATAATTTGCCGGGAAATGCAACGACAGCTTGAACCTCAACCCTTCATAATATGATCCCGGGGGCCCCTCTATTGTACCTGTCCATTGATACAAGTTCGAGTCCGATTCAGGGAAGGCGCTCACCCCTTTACTACCTGCTTGGGACATCATCAATTGCATCAGCTCGCTTTGCAACCGTTTGGTCACGGAATGGCTATCAACGTTTGGATTGCCCCCATTGGTTAACTTGCCTCCTGCAGTAGTAGTGGCTGGTGTATTTGTAATTGTTGCCGTCATGGGCCCATTTGGCGGCGTATTCATAGTCGGACAGTGCTGGTGACCCACAATCCGATAAAAACGATAGTGAAGTTGATAAGCGGACGAAGTGTTCGCAAGTACTTTGTAAGAAGAATAATAAGAAAGAAAAGTAAAAAAATAAAGAAATAGAATGAGAGTCTCTGCTGGTTATTTTATAATTGGTCCTGGGGTTTTAGTGTGGAACAGGAATTCCTCTACTCTGCCCGCACACACACGCACAAACTCTTGAGCTCACACTAACACACTTGTGAATAAATAGAACAAGGTCAACTTGAAAATGACGAAATGGCTATAACCCCTCCCCACGCTCTTTACTTTCTGTTTTTTTTTTTTTTTTATTTTGACACACACACACAGACACAAAGGAGGAATGTGCGCTTGAACTTTTTAATCTGGCGTTATGGAGCGAGTCCTAATGTTTTTGTTTATATTATGTATATTTTTTTTGTATTGGGGGGAGGTGATCGCGATCAAATTTTAGGTGGTTGGACCTAATTGATTCAAAAATGGGAACGGAAACATGTGCGAACAAAGTACAAATTATCAATGCTTTGGACCTAAAAACAACTTTCTACGTACTTACCGTGAATAATAATAACAATACAAAGGGAAATAAAGAATTAATACAATAAACTAACTAAATAACTAACAAAAAAAAATAATCTCGTTCAAATTTTGATAGAAACAACCCCAGTTTCTACTAATAATATAATATAATATAATATAATATAAAGAATTGTCATTCATCTTTTAGGACCACTTGAGGGCCCCTATTCCATACCAACAGGTCCGACGTTTCCCATGCACTAAGTAGACTCGTGTTTTCACTTCATGTGCGTGTCTGTAAAAATTTTTTTGTCTGGGTTCTTTACTTATTTTTATGCATTTTTGACCATCTAATTCCACAAGCATTACACAATGTCTTTGGTCCATGTGGTCCCTTTCTCCATTCAGGACTACTTGTTACGTTACATTCTGTGCAAATTCGTAGTTGACCATTGGGCAATAACGAGTCTCTATTTCTTTTAGCGGCTTTCTTTTTGGCAGCTAAGGCAGCTGCTGCGGCAGCTGAGTCTGCAGCTGAAGTTGATCGTCTATCGCCTTGCTTGCCAGATGAAACAGCTGCTGCTGCCATCATGGACATTGTTGTACGTGTAGGAGCAGCTGGATGTGCACTCGCCGAGATTTCATATGAAGAACCTGCACCATAATCCACTCCTTGTTTATTAAGCGAATCCCCAGGCGTGAGAGGGTTTCTGGGGTCATATAATGTAGCTGGCGGTGCCGTGCTAGCTCCTTTCTTTTCTAGAGCATATGATTCGTCATAACTACCATAGGCACTAGGTGTAGCGCCGCCTCCTTGGTAATAATATAGACTGTAAGCATTTTGATTACTAAGCGGGGGATGTGTGACATGCTCAGAATTCGTAGTGTTATCCCAGTAAAAACCCTCGCGTTGCTGCTGCTGTTGCTGCTGCTGCTGCGACCCTAGCAGCTGGTGGACCCCTGCCACTGGTATTCCTGCTGGTTGTGGCGCTGAGGGAGGAGGGGGTGGTGGAGGTGGAGGTGCTAGCGAAGATGGTACAACACCACACGCGGCGGCGGCGCCACCCAGACTTGTGAGGCCAGCACTGGGCGCCAGACCCTTGCCAGAGGCTATCCAGTTGTAGTAGTTATCGCTTGAAGTGACTGAAGAAGGAGTGGTAACTGTCGAAGACATGCTGTTTTCGTTTGAACCAAATGTCGCACTTGTGTTTATCGTGTAGTTGTGGTTATTGGTATTCAAGGTGGTGGTGGTGGTGGTCGACGTGTAGTTGGCAAGCTTCTCCCAGGGAACAGACGAGTCCTTAGAAGAAGATGAAGTGGTGGTGGTGGTGTTGGAGGAGGAGGTGGTGGTGGAATGCGAATGGGAAGTAGGAATTTGGTTATTTAGTTGGAAATTTGAAATTTGTTGTGATGGAAAAAGTTGTTGTTGGTTATCCACAACTTTATATTTTAAACTTGAACCTTCGATTGTTACGCCATAATTATTATTGGTAATACCATTATTTATAGGTATATAACTTTTTCTTTCCAATTTAACCAAAATACAATCCTCAGGCTGAGTTTTCTGACGGTGGTATGATTCAAGCCTGACAATATAGTCGTAGAATGTATCATTGAGTTGAATTTTTGACCTGTATACCTCAGGAACACCAGTATTAGCAACTGTTTTTAGACTAGTGATAACATTATCAATGATACTTTTATCAAATACTTGATTAATTGATTCTACTTTGGTTTGGTCACTAAATAGAATACTTCCTAGTTTCGTTCCTTGAGTTGAGACTACCAAAGTCCATTCGTCAGGTGGGGACCCCATTTGATCGCTAGAAACCGATTTAGAAGTATTGGTTGAAGGTTCAATTGAAGGACCCGAGGGAATAGTTCTAGGACTTGCCGACAGGGCATTAGTCTCTTGTGACTTGTCATTTAGTTTGTTTGTTGCATTAAAATCGAAATCTGTCGACTGTTGACTAGGAACAGCCGTAGATGTCATTGGGGACCCCTAGAAGAAATATAAAAACAATTCAAATTTCTTTCTTTAGTTAGTAGTAATATATGGGAAAACCTCACCGGGACGCAGATAGGGGCGAATCTGGTGCAATGGGGATAGAAACTGCAAACAAAAAAAAAGTGAAGTTGAAGAAGAAAGTGGTTATCTCTAGTTATATACGGAGGTTTCTAGCTGGCCTTGTATATCCGCCAAAAATACGCATGCAGGGACAGTTTTCACCGCGCACGACAAAAAAATATAGAATAGAAAAATACTTGGAAACGTCTTAACTTTGGGGCCCTTATTGTTATTGACACTATATTAAAAGTAAAAGAAAAAAAAAACAAAACCAGTTACAAAAAAAATAATTATAAAAAAAAACCCGGTTGGAAAGGGACCCATTTCTGCATGGGGGATGGTTTCGCAATAGTCTGCCGTATAATGAAATGAGTTTTTCTGGGCTATAACATATTAGAGATAGATCTACGAGGGGTGCTTAAAAGAAAAGTCATGTCGACGTATACGTAAGTGTTAATAATATTTTATCGGGGACAGAGAAACCTCTTCGGCTCTTCGAATGAAGACAATTTTTCAAAAGATAGCTCGCTATCTTAAATGGGTAGAAAGATAACGAGGCAAAAAAGAAATAAGGCCCCCCCGCGAGTCGACGGGTGAAAACTCATATGTGCTCGGCGGCCCTTAGCATTGCGACCGGGTATCCTTCTTCTGGTGCCATGCACCAGGTTGAGGAGCAAACGCCCGAGCAGAGACATAAATTGGGTATATATGAGTTTCGAGAATTTCGAGCTAGAAGAGTGCACAAAAATCCCTTGCAGGGGGGGTTGTAATCTCGCGGGAGTGGTTCTAAAGCTGACGGCTTTAACTGCGAGGCTCCAAGATCCCCCACAGCTGGCCACCATGTTAATGAGACGGGTCCAGCAAAAGTACCTCTCAAGATCGTTTCTACGGGGTTGGTTACACAGAGAAAGCTGGGCAGGGGTAAGCGTTGCACGGACCCGTGTATGCTATGGGTTTATCCGCGGTATGACCCCGTTGGAGGTCCATGGCTACGTGCGCACGGAGACAGCTGGCCAGTGGTTACTTCGCTGTGCGGCGTCATTTAATGGACCTGGGGCAGAGCTAGCTGGCTGATGATGAGATATGTATCAGAGATAACACAATGCGCTAAGCGCCGGCGCATATATGTATACATATGCACAAGCTAGCTGGGCTATTATAATTATAATTGATATTATAATAATTATTGCTAGCTATTAGTTTGCTGTTTATTATTGTTAAGAGTGCTCTAGTGAGAAAAAGACCCGGCTGGACGACGGAACGTCTTTGGTTCCAGCCTCCGTCAGGCAGCGCAAAACATCTCCAGAGAGCGAGCAGAGGGGTGGTGTATAATGTACATGAAACTTGAGGATATTTTAGAACGCGTATATATATATGCATGTGTGCATATGTTAGCCAATTAGGTCTGCAAGGCAGGCCTGCAGTGCGCAGCTGGCAGTTGATAAGCTACAATTGCAGCGCTGGCTCCCAGCGCGGGTCGGCATACGTGGGAAATCTCCATATGGCATATTAATTTAAGCGAATTGACTGCGCGCAAGACAGCGCTGGCTAGCGCTATAGCTGTGATAAAAAGTAACTCTGAAGATCATCTCTTCTGCAGTACGTAACGTTACTGTCTGCTGGGTCCAAGATATTGATATCGATACCAGGCTTAGCTGAGCTTAACTGGCTATGTCTAGTTCTACTCAGGGGTGTACTGTTTGCTGTAGATTGGCTTGTAAAAATAGGGCGGCGAGGAGCCTGGTAAAAAGTCTACAGATTGTGGCTGGCGAGACTTTGAGGGTTGGAACTAATGTGCGAAACGCTATTGGCTAAACAGGAGTTCACATGAACCCGGCAATTGCGAATGCACTAACTGATGATACTCAGCTGCAATATTAATATGACGTTACGTGAAAAAAATTTAAAAGAATTCATCTCCTAGCTATATAAACGGGAAGCGCACTAATTTAAATTAGCGCCTTATAGCGCTATAGGCTATAGCGCTCTTTCATGGATAATGCATTGTTCAGAAAGGGCTAGTGCATATGAGATGCGGATATATTATAGCTACAATAAAAAAGCCCCACTCAAAACTCTGGCATGCCCTGCAATTTAAAGCGTGGATCCAGAGTAATAATAGCTAGTGGAGGTGCTAATACTTGTATTGTTACGCCGTAACCACTTAGCCCGACTAGTTAGATGGATATAACCGGCCGGCAATGCTTGCTAAGAGAATATTAAGTGACTGTGCGCTTTCACATGGGGTCTTATCGTAGGAATGTTTAAGCGTAAAGAAAAAAAAATTAATGATTAGGTCCGGCTCGATACGACGTTTGGGCATCACGAGGGATAAGGCAATGACCAAGGAATGAATTACAGTTGTTAGAGATCCTATCAGATGCTCTTCAATATTGCACTCTAAAATCATTTAGTAAAATGTTATCGGCCTAATCATTTTTAATGCAGCTAATAGCTAGCTATAGCTATAGCCTATACCTATAGGCTAGCCATATATAACATATATATATAGGCCTCACTCGAGAGATTTATAATACTTATAAGCTATAAATTAAATATATATATATATATTCCTATGGATTACTCGACATATCTTAGCAATAACTTATTCGAAGACTTGGCATTGTTAGGACCCAATCCTTGCAATGCTTGCTTGATACTAGTTTCAAACTGGTCTTGTTCTTTGCCCTTGACGATATCATGGTTAGTAAATGGAGCGCTTTTGAATTTCTTATCAGCAATCAATGCGAGGATTTCTTTCACAATGGCTTGTTTCGCTTTGGGGTTTTCGTTGGTGAACCGCGATAACCAATACCCACTTACATGCAAATCTTTGAAAATCAACAGCGTAGTAGGAATAGTTACCGGTTTTCTTGACATACCTCCATAAGTTACTAGATGTCCACCAGTTGCTAACCGTTTGGCAATATTCGTAGCTGATGATCCTCCAACTGCATTTAATCCTAACTTGGGTTCATTTCCTTGGAAAATTTTAGATAATTTCTCTTTAATAGTATCCCGGTCACCAAATTCTTCTTCACTTAATATTGCATCAGCTCCTAAATTTTTCAAATCATTTACAAGTTCAGTGTATTCCTCATCGCTTCTATCAGCCTTACGGATAATATTCAATGATTTATAACCCCATAATTTGGCAAATTGAATAGCTGCTCGGCCCACTCCGGAGTTACCAGCATTTTGAATAAACCAATCACCAGGACTCAATTTAACTATGCCCCTAAGCATCTGGTAAGCGGTGCTTGGGTTGACTCCCACCAATGCAGCATCTTCGGGCTTCAAGCCTGTCTTGTCAACGGAATAAAAATCACTTTCAGGTGCTAATGCAAATGTACGCCAGGTCCCGAAATTGACCCTACTGGGGAAAACCCAATCACCAGGCTTCAAATTGGACGTGACTTTAGGTCCCACCTGGGTAACCTCAAATAAACCCTCGTTGCCGCCAACTGCAATTGGCTCGGAGCTGCCTAGCTGCGGCTCAATTGGCGGTCTGGAAGGGTAAACTCCTTCAATTTGATTGATGTCAGAAGGGTTAACTGGTGCAGCAACCAACCTTACCAATACCTGGTTGTCGGTTGGATCCTCCAATTCATGCGAAATCACTTTGATTTTCTCAGACGGCACTCCATAACCGCCATAAACAGCCGCAAAGGCCTTAGTGGCATATCCCCTTGCGAAAACTCGTCTGGTAGCCAGCATTTTGTTGTTTGCTTTATAAATTATAAAAGAATCTCGAACCAATATATAATAATTCTATAGAGCTACCGGCACCCCACTAGTGCACTATACGTACGTCACATATATTCACTAATGTACACAGATCCTGTAGCTACTCATCTCGATCGCATAACAAATCAAGATCTAACGGCACCGGAATAATAGCCTATAGTTTATAACGTAGTTAGTTATATATAACGTTACTGGCAGTACAGCTGTAGCTACAAACTTTTTCACTATCAAAATGAGGGACCCATTGATTGGATTAGTTGGTAAGCCGTCTAGTGGCAAATCCACCACGCTTAACAGTCTGACAGATGCAGCGGCAAAAGTAGGCTCATTCCCCTTCACTACCATTGACCCCAACAAGGCTACTGGATATTTACAAGTTGAGTGTGCTTGTGGTAGGTTTGGTAAACAGGATCAATGTAAACCCAACTATGGCTGGTGCAAAGACGGCAAACGATACGTTCCTGTTATGCTTCTGGACGTTGCCGGACTAGTTCCGGGAGCCCATCAAGGCAAGGGGCTCGGTAATAAGTTTCTGGATGATTTACGACATGCTGATGCCTTGATTCATGTGGTTGATGTTTCAGGTACCACTGATGCCGAGGGGAAGGCAACAAGAGGGTATGACCCGGTCAATGACATTGAATGGCTCCAGGACGAGATTTTCCAATGGGTGCTGGGAAACCTGAAAGAACGTTGGGGATCAATCAAAAGAAGACATACCGCTACTAAGGCTAGAATAGTTGATACGTTACAAAACCAGTTCAGTGGATATGGAAGTACTTCTGAATTAGTTTCTAGAGCCTTGGAAAGAGCTGCCAAGGAAATCAGCGCATTGAATGGTAGCACGAAGGACCAATTACCACCACTGGAATCATGGGATAATGAACAATTAAGTATAGTGGTTAGATCATTTACAAAAGAGAAATTCCCAACGGTGCTTTCATTAAACAAAGTCGACCACCCGGATGCCGATAAAAACATCTCAAAGATTATCAAGAAATATCCAGATACTCCTGTAGTATTAACATCTGCAATTTCAGAAGTATTTATAAGAAAACTTGCCAAACAGGGATATGTACAATACGAGGAAGGCACAGAGTTCCTCGATACCAGGGATGATTTACCTGATGATGAAAATAACAAACTGAAACCCTTGGATGAAAAACTACAAGAACGGATAGAAAATGTTCGTGATTTGGTGTTGTATAGATTCGGTTCTACTGGGGTTGTACAAGTATTGAAAGCTGCGTGTGATATTTTACAATTGGTCCCGGTATTCCCGGTGAAAAACATCAACAATTTTGGAGGTGCTCATGTGTTTAGAGATTGTATGCTTGTTAAAAAGGGTACAACAGTCAAATCAGTTGCTAAAAAGCTCATGGGGGATGTTCCTATTGCTGCAATTGAAGGAATTGGTTCAGTTAAAATCGGTGAAGATGATACAATAGATGTTGGCAAGAATGATATTCTCTCTTTCCGAGTCGGCGCCAAGTAATATATTGTTCATATATTATATCTATATATACATATGGAGACCAGGTTTAAATTCATGGTCATTGGTTTTGGCCGGGGAATGAAATTTCATTTTTGCACGTGATTTTTCATACACGTTATAAGATCGATCAGATTATCCGGAAGAAAACTTTTTTATTTTTTCTTATTATATTTTTAATCAGTCATGTCAGCACCTAGAGATATTAAGAAAATCAGCGAGGATTTGGGCAGCATTGGAATTGTGTCCACCTCTCCTCAAGACTCTTTGCTTCAGTCATATGGAGGCAGCGGAGGGTCACCTTTCAGCCGTAGTCAAGGAAGCGCTGGTGGGTTAGGTAGTCGACGAGCTTCTTATAGTACTGGCCGAGAATCAAGAACTTTGAAACCATTTTCTACCGGTGATGTCAAGATTTTGTTATTAGAAAACATTAACACTACTGCTATTAACATCTTGCGGGAACAAGGGTACCAGGTCGAATTCCATAAGAGCTCATTGAGTGAAGATGAACTTATTGAGAAGATCAAGGATGTTACTGCTATTGGGATTAGATCAAAGACCAAATTGACTGAAAAGGTCTTGTCTCATGCTAAGAACCTTGTTGCTATTGGATGCTTTTGTATCGGTACCAACCAGGTTGCATTAGATTATGCTGCCAAGAATGGTATTGCAGTTTTCAACTCTCCCTTTTCAAATTCTCGTTCAGTCGCTGAATTAGTCATTGGATACATTATTTCTTTGGCGAGACAACTTGGTGATAGATCAATGGAATTGCATTCAGGTACTTGGAATAAAGTCAGCAGTAAGTGCTGGGAAATCCGTGGTAAGACTTTGGGGATTGTTGGATATGGTCATATTGGGTCCCAATTGTCAGTATTGGCCGAATCAATGGGTATGAATGTTATTTACTATGATGTATTAATGATAATGTCCATGGGTACTGCCAAACAAGTACCCACTCTTAAGGAATTATTGAATAAATCCGATTTTGTCACTTTACATGTACCATTATTACCTGAGACTGAAGGAATGATTAGTACCGAGCAATTCAATCAAATGAAAACTGGTGCTTATATTATTAATGCCTCAAGAGGTACTGTTATTGATATTCCTGCATTGATTGAAGCAAGAAAATCAAATAAAATCGCCGGGTTCGCTATTGATGTTTATCCTCATGAACCAGCAAAGAATGGTGAGGGATTATTCAACAATGAATTGAACTCATGGACAAGTGAATTGACCAGTTTACCGAATGCTATTTTGACTCCTCATATTGGTGGGTCAACTGAAGAAGCTCAAAGTGCTATTGGTATAGAGGTCGGCACTGCACTTGTCAAATATATCAATGGCGGTTGTTCAATTGGTGCAGTCAATTTCCCTGAGGTTGACTTAAGAACCATTTACAAAGATGAAGAGAACCATGTTAGAGTCCTCTATGTGCATCAAAATGTACCAGGTGTTTTACGTACTGTCAATGAGATCTTTGCTGATCATAATATTGATAAACAATTTTCAGACTCACAAGGTGAAATTGCTTATTTGATGGCTGATATCAGTGATGTTAACCAAGCAGATATCAAGAGTCTCTATGAGCAATTGGAACGTACTCCTTTCAAAATCCGTACTAGACTTTTATATTAGCCAATTAAAAAATTGAATTTGAAAACGGCTAAGACAAAACTCAACGTTGGAGTATAGGCATTCAACACGTCTATTTATTAAGTAACATTTGTAACAAAGAATTAAGCAAAAATAAATATATATCTCTATAAAAAAATATCCCTATTAAAAGAGGTCTCCCCTAGGCCCTATCATAACTCAGCAGTATTCAAAGTAGGGGCATTCACTACTGGTCTCATTGATTGATCAAACATTGGTTTGAGCATTTGACCAAAGGGTGTAGCTAGAACTGTATCAGGTAAGTCACTTATATAACTGGGAATAGATTTACCGACCAGGAATTGACATAAATCCTCAGTAAAATGATTACAATTATTAGCAAATAAATCATACTTCTCATGGGAATACTTTTCAGCTAATTCTCCAAGATATTCCTTGATAATTTCCTTTGGTATACTTGTTTCGCCCATATCTACCACTTTCAATGGCATACCATGGTGAGTTTTCCCAGGAACACTTTGTTGAATCCCTGCACCATAATAAATTTCCACTCCATGAATAACTACACTAGTATGCCATATACCATCGATGGCAAACCCCAAAAATTGTGGCGAAAGTTGTTTGGCCAGACCCTTACTCAAGTCGTAGACATACAACTTGACTGGAACTGACTCCTCCTTCTCGTCGTAAGTCATGTCTATTATAGTGCTCGAATTCGGATTTTGGTCTCAACTCCAAGGTCGTTCAAAGGTTCTAGTAAGATCGACTACCTCAGCTACGCAGGTATATCGTACCTGTTTGGTGATCATTAATAATAACGTTACGAACCAAGGTTATATTTACCTCGTTTACAAGCGCTTCAGATTTCAGGTTTCGATCTATTATATTTCCAAATGGCGGTGGCACAAACAGCAGCACCTATTCTGGCTCTGCTGGACGAGCCAGACTACAGTCTGAAAGAATACGCTCTGACGAGTCTTGATGGCAGCATTGACCAATTATGGGCTGAAGTTGCTGATCATGTTACGACGTTGGAAGCTTTATATGAAGATGAGAAGTTCCCAGCACCTCAATTAGCAGCTTTAGTTACATCCAAAGTATATTATAATCTTGGTGATTATGACTTGGCAATGAAGTTTGCTTTAGTAGCTGGTGACAAGTTTGATATTACTGCCAAGAATGAATATGTTTCAACGATTGTTTCTAAATGTATTTCTCATTATATTCATATTTCTCAACAATTACATGATACGGTTGATCATGAGAAATTACCAGAAGATGAACGACAGATTGATCCAAGGCTACAAGACGTTGCTGAACGGATGCTTCAGCGATGTATCGAGCAAGGTGATAGGAAATCTGCATTGGGAGTTGCGTTAGATGCTAGAAGATTGGATGTTATTATCAAGATCATTGAAGACTTTGTTAAAACTAATGGATCAGAAGAAGAATCATTGGATTTGATCAATTATGTCTTGGATTGTTCTATCACTGTAGTATCTAATCATGAATTTAGAGATAAAGTGTTGAAAGTTTTGGAAGAGATTATTTTAAAACTTGATCAACCTGATTACTTTGCTATTTCTAAAATTATCATTCAATTGAATAATTATTCATTGGCTATTCAATTATTTGAAGATTTGTTTGGTTCTAATAATGATGATAAAGAATTGATTGCTTATCAAGTTGCTTTTGATTTGGTAGCATCAGCTTCTCAAGAATTACTTGATCGAGTTTCACAACATTTTGAACAAAAATTAGATTCAAATGATCAAGATGATGATTTAAAAAGTGAAAAATTAATAAAAATTCTTTCAGGTGTTCCTACATCTGATTATAATATCACTTTCTTACAAAAGCAAAATGATACTGATAGTTCAATTTTAACAAAGGCTAAAAGTTCTTTAGATGGTCGAAATTCTATTTTCCATTCAGCAGTAACTTTCCTTAATGCATTTTTATATGCTGGTACAACTGATGATAATTATTTTCGAACTAATCGTGAATGGTTAGCAAAGGCTAATAATTGGACAAAATTTTCTGCAGCAGCTGCATTAGGAGTTATTCATCAAGGAAATTCAACTCAAGGTCAAAGAATTTTACAACCATATTTACCAGGATCTCAAGGTTCAAGTTATTCTCAAGGTGGTAGTCTTTATGGGTTAGGATTAATCTTTGCTGGCCATGGGAGAGAGATTTTGGAATATTTGCGTACTCAAGTAGTTGAACGAGGAAGTGCAAGTATTGAAAGTAATGAATCGGAAGTTTTCCTTCATGGTGCAGCATTAGGGTTAGGTGTAGCTGGTATGGGTACGCGTAATGAAGCAATATATGATGATTTGAAGACTGTTTTGTATGGAGATTCTGCAATTGCTGGTGAAGCTACAGGATTAGCCATGGGATTAATTATGTTTGGTTCAAAGTCGGAAGTGGTTGAAACTGAAATGTATCAATATGCTGTTGATACTCAACATGAAAAGATTATTAGAAGTTTAGCTGTTGGTATTGCTTTACTTAATTTTGGTAAAGAAGAAGCAGCTGATGAGATTATTGATAAATTAATTAAAGAACAAGATCCTATTCTAAGATATGGTGGAGCATTTACTATTGCTCTTGCTTATGCTGGTACTGGTAATAATAAGGCAATCAAGTTATTATTACATATTGCTGTTTCAGATGCTAGTGATGATGTTCGTCGAGCTGCAGTGATAGGATTAGGTTTTATCTTTCTTCGAAGTTATACTGCTGTACCTAGAATGGTTGAATTATTATCCCAATCTCATAATTCTCATGTAAGATATGGTACTGCGTTAGCATTAGGTATTTCATGTGCAGGGACAGGATTACGTGAAGCTATTGATTTGTTGGAACCAATGTTAAAAGATCAAGTTGATTTTGTTCGTCAAGGTGCAATGATATCACTTGCAATGATTCTTATACAACAAAATGATAAAACTAGTAATAAAGTTAAAGAAGTGAAGGAACATTTTGCTAAAATTGTTGGTGCTAAACATGATGATGCAATGGCTAAATTTGGTGCAGCAATTGCTCAAGGAATTATTGATGCCGGTGGACGTAATGTTACTATTTCATTAGAAAATAGTTATACTGGTACGTTGAATGCTAAGGCTATTGCTGGTGTAGCAGTATTCCTTCAATATTGGTATTGGTTCCCATTCAGTCACTTTTTTTCATTAGCACTTACTCCTACCACTGTCGCTGCAGTCAGGTCTGATTTGAAAATCCCAGTATTAGACTTGGTTTCAAGCATTAACCCTGATAAGTTTGGATATCCTCCAAAGGGTGAAACTTCAAGCGAACGTGCTCCTGAGAAACTACATACGGCTATACTTAGTACCACTCTCAAGGCTAAACGAACTGCAAAGAAGACTGAGGAAAAAAAGAAAGCAGCTGAAGCTGAAGCTGAACCTGATCGTGGTACGGTTGAACCTGAGCCTGTACCTGAACAACCTCAATCTGAGCCTGTTGATACTGTTATTCCCGATGCACCGGAAGAAAAGGATGAAGGTGATAAAAGGTTTACAGTGAAGAATCTAACAAGAATTGTTCCTCAACAAATTCAGTATGTCTCGTTTGATCCTAATGGTAGATTCCAACCAGTAAGAGATTTAAGAGGTACGGGTGGTGTAGTGGTTGTACGTGATACTGATGATGAGCAGCCAGTGGATTTCATCAAAACTATTCGACAATTGTATAATCCAGATGAAGATGAAGCACCATTACCTAAACCATTTACATATCAAGTGTAGAAATATAATATATGAATTGATTGATCATTACATTTATTCGTATCTATCATTGTTATGAAACCTGGACCTATGAGTTAAATTACAAATATCATATAAATAATTCATAATCATGTTCGTATATCTTCCAGTTCATCTGGATCTACTGCTGGTACTGTTATTTGCTTATCTTCCTCTGTTGCCTTTTTGTATGCAATGTAAAAAGCACTACTGAGGATTATAATGGAACCTATCCATGACCATACGTCTGGGGTATCATGCCATATAGCATATTCTAATAACAATGCCCAAACAATTTGGGAGTAAGTCATTGAAGCAGCCACCGCCGCCCTTTCTCTTTGTACGCCAGCCGTAAGTAAAAATTGGTACAAAAACCCTACAACTCCTATAAATATCAATAAGACCCATGCAAATAATTTGTTAGGTATTATAAATGGCACCACGTGGGGGAAAAAAATCATGACCGAAGCAGTTACAATAGTCGACCATAAGGCAAAATAGCTGACTGACACTAAGGAGTGCGCTCTTTTACCTATTTTCCTTAATATCACTATGACATTTGATCCAAAAAGCATTCCTGATAATGCTATGCCTACTGCTTTAACTCTTTGCCATGATGATACATCCGAATCGCCTTCACCACCCATGATTAACCCTACGGGTTTGGCAATTATCAGCACTCCGAATAGACTGACAAGTCCTCCGAAAAACTCTCTTCTGGTGAAGGCCTCGCCTAAAAATAAATAAGCAATAAACCCTGTCATTGTGGGACCAAGAAACGATATGACCGTAACATCAGGCAACTCCAAATATTGTAGTGCGTAATACATGCCGAAGACCCCGCCAAACCCGAATAGACCGCGCAGAACTAGCCAATGACGGACCCCCTTGGGACCCAGAAGAAAGTCCGGAACATTGTTGCGGTACATGTACGTAATGGCGGATATATATGTAATGCTCTGTCTGAAAAATAAAATCTGGATTGGATGCAAAGGTGGATTAGTAGATTTAACTAGCACTCTGGTAGTTGCAAGCATCAATGAATTGAACATCTGCGAAATAAGAAGAAACTTGATTCCAACATGGTCGTGGATAAGACTATGAATGAACCGTTGAAGTAGCGAACTTGCTCGCTCATAGATAGGATACTCTAAAAACCGCACATGAACATCTTTTATATCCTTAGTAAACCTATGGAATCGACTATGGCCAGTAGGGTAATCAATAGGTTCCTCTCCTAGCTCAAGGTCACTACTAGACCGGTTAGAAAGAAGGTCAATGGCCTCCGGGTCGTCTTCACTGTCTTTCTGGTACCTCGACATGGTGATTTGTAGGAAATATAAGAGTAAAAGGCACTGAAAAGAAAAAAGATCTTTGCTTATCGGACCCCGGACTAAGATCTCGTTTTATACTCGATTAATTTCACCATTGCACGGCTGTAGATAAGCTTTGATGATTCATCAATGACTGATTTGAGATTTAAAAATTTTAAAATAATTATATTATAATTATAAGGCTCATTGATTATACAGTACAGTTCATAGAGTAAATGCTAGTCATAAATAGTTACATGTGCAAATGCTGGGAGAGTTTTAATGGAAAGCTTATCCGGCTAAGCGGTCATGCCAAAGAATGACCCATACTTTGCACTTTGAAGTTTCTTTAATGCTCTTTTGGTAATTGGGACCATTACTTGAATCTATCCAAGGCAGTAGGCTTGGGCTCGGGCTGACCCTTTCTACTTCTTATTTCCTTCTCCTTGGCTAGCGCAGCTTCAATTTTTTGCTTTCTGAAATCAATAACATTCTTGGTCTTTTTCCTTAAATGTCTTCTTAGTCCTGAGTTCTTACCCTTAACATCAGCCCTAATCTCACCTTTAGTACCCACTTTCTTCTTACCACCTTCTTCTTCATCGCCGCCTTCTTCAACTTTTCTGCCTACGCGGCCAATCGTGTCAGGATCAAGAGTAATCATATCAGGTTGCAATTTCTCTAATAATGACCTAACTTCAGTCTCACGTCTAGCCCGTTTAGTAGCATATGGATTGACTTCATACGCATCAAAGTTAGCTTCACCTGCACCTGGCACTACCAGTGACTTGAACCCATTGTCATGGCCAACTCCCAACACATCTTCAAAGGGACAAAACCTTACATCTTGAACACTTGATCCTGGCAACAGTTCATTCATATATGGATGAGTTTGGTTAGTTCGGAACATGTCCTTCCATATTTGTACGTGTGGTCCCCAACCAACTGCCACTACACCTCTATCACTTATATCTATAGATGATGCAGGCGTAGGAGTATAATAAGAATGCACGGTTTCTTTAAAATTTCGTATATCCCATATTTTCAAGCTGCGATCCGAGCCACATACAGTCATATATTTACCCTCTCTGTCGACTGCAAGTCCCCGTATAGGACCGCCATTACCTGAGAAGATTTTAGCTAGCGGTGCTGTCATACTAGGCGCCCATAATGTCACGGTACCGTTTGAATGGCCAGCATGGATCACTGCATTATAACGGTTCTGAGTTAAAGCAGTGGTGGGTCCTAGCTTGGTTCGAAGTTCACTTACCAGTGCGCCAGTAGACATATCTTGATATTTTATAAACCCTGTATTACCAGCAGATACCAGTAAATAGTGATAAGGTAGATATTCCAGATTAGTAGCCTCGATGTGGTTTTTCAAAACATGGATTTCCGTTCCCTGGTGATCATAGATATAAGTATACTTTTTCTGGGCAACTGCAAAGCTCGCGGTATGGTCAGTGCCATTGATCCATTTAACTGCCCTTATAGTTTCATTAACATTGATTTCAGTACCTAGCACTGCCTTTTTCCAATCAAACGTGGCTATATGTCCTTTCTTACCACCAAGCAGCAACCAGTTACCGGTTCGTGTATAGTCGTTATAGTATGGTCCAAAGTCGTTTAGTGTAAGTTCGAAGCTCTTGTGAGCAGTTGAAACATCTACAGACGATTTTATCTCATCTTGGGTGATTTTATAAGTCTTTTCAAGATCATTTTCTGGTTCAAGGTAACCTGGTGATTCTAATAAAAGGTATTCGCCAGTTTTTCGAGCAGCTTCCTTTGCTGCATCGAACTTCTCATCTACTTTACTCAGATTCGACTGGAGTCGCTTCTGTCGAATCCCTTTAGGTGCTCTTGGCTTTTCCACTGCCATGATACTTGTAAAATAAATTTTTCAGATCATGATCATGATCATCGATCGACATTGATAAGCGCAGCACAACATTATAGAAAAATAACATGTACAATTGCAAGCTTGCAAGCAGGTAATTAAATATTTCATTCTATTTCATGGTTATATAACATCAAGTATACGAGTACGACGACGTTCAATTTTTGAGTCTTGGCTTGAAAACGTCTTATAAAACGCGTAAGCATCAGTTGGACATAGTGTCCTTCCATTAATGCAATAATATTCGGTAGCATCAGCCATTGACATGTGACATTCATAACATTGAAGACATTCAGGATGATACCTTTGTACGTCATTACCTTCATTAGCTGATTCAGTTTCCAGACAAACCCCTTCAATACCTTGCATGCATTTTTGACAAATCGAGTTATTATCCAAATGGAAACAAATTTGACAATAAGGTAAATCATTCAATACATAAAATTCAAAATCCAATTCTGAATCACATTTGCAACATACAAAACATTCTCTATGCCATTTACCAGTCAATCTTCCATCCCTTGATGATACACATCGACCAGTTATCCGTTCATTACATCCTCGACAGATCTTCTTGGTCTTTAGAGGCACAACAGGTAATGGCTTATCGGTACTAACCCTGGTACTATGATTTGATCCTATACTTGATCTAAAATCTTGGATATTGCTTGTTCTGTAATTGGATTCGGCCGTGCCACTTACTCTGTATGATTCAGCTCTGTATGATTCAGCTCTGTAATTGGATTCGGGCGACCCTGCAATACTCTGTCTATAATTTGACTCAGGAGAATCAGTAATGCCTGTTTTATAATTTGATTCCGGTGAACCAGGGATGCCTGTTTTGTAATTTGATTCCGGTGAACCAGGAATGCCTGTTTTATAATTTGATTCTGGTGAACCAGGAATGCCTGTTTTATAATTTGATTCTGGTGAACCAGGAATGCCAGTTCCATAATTGGATTGGGGCGAAGAAGTTACATTTGGCTGATAGCTCAAATTATCATCGATATCTGATTCTGGGTAACTTGATTCTGGTATTAAATAATCTGACAAGGTTTGATTGTTTCTAGGGTCCAGAGACCTATATGATTGACGATTAGATACTTGTTCAGTAAGTGAATATCGTTGAGAGTTCAATGACTCTCTTTTAGAATTAAATGAATTGACTCTTGAATGTCCATAATTCTTTTCATTTTCATTTTCATTTTCATTTTCATTTTCATTTTCATTTTCAAGGATATTTCCATTCTCCTCGTCACTCCCTGTTTGTTGATTATACTCAATTGAGGGACCTTTATATTCAGTGAACTCGGGGATTGTATGCTGCGAGAAGTCCTCTTGGATGGTCTCGGTTTTATTTACAAGTTTGGTATTAACTCCAAATGAACTATCACTTGGGGAAGTCATACTAGTGCTGACATTGGCACTAGAGTAAGCAGATCTCCCCGAGGAATAGGATGAATTTGATTGACGAGAGTATACCGAGGAAGTTTTGGACGCTCGAAGTGAGCTTTTAGGAGGTGGTACCGGCTGAGGCAAAACAGAATTGAGTGATCCTGCAGATCCGGATCCCATTGAATTGCTTGAAGATAATCGTTTGGCCTTTTGTAATTTTGATTGGGTCTCAATTTCATCAGGAGGACTGATTGGTCGACCATACGAAGGACCTAATGGTACAGGACTGATTGGCCGTGAATTGGTTGTATACACACTGGCGCCGCTACTTTTGGGCTCATAGATACTACTACCAGTGCCACTTCCATAACTATTCCTGGTACTACCATTCCTTGAGGATTTTTTCCTTTCATCGCGCTTCAACACATCGAATCCCGCGCGTTCATAGACTGACCTTACCGGAACACCTGGCGCAAACGGCGGGAACGCCGAGTCCAAGTTCTTCGCAACTCCTCCCAAGTGTTGCATCAAAGAAGAAAAAAGATTAAAACCAGAAGAAAAAAAAGGGCACTCGTGTGGGTATTAATATAGGGGGAAGTGTCCAAAGAGGGTTTGTGATTAGTATATAAAAGCGCGTCGCAAAGAAGCCCGCCCTTGTGGCTGTAGAGCACTTCTCAAAACGAACAAAATGAGTGTACGGTTCTTCTCCTGTCACCAGGAGGTCCCTAACTACCAAGCTTTTGAAGTTCTCTGAGTCGTTTGGAGAAAAGGAGGCTGGCAAAAGTTTGAATATTCCAAACTCTAAAGAAAAAGAATTACCACAAAATGGGAGAGGCTGGCATTTTAAGGGGGTTTCTCGATCGAGTAAAAACGCGTGAATAAAAGCAGATACTCAAATTTGTTAGCCAAAATAAAAAAACAAAAAAAACAAACAATAAACTTTAATCGAAATTCTTCAATTGCATAAACTTATTAGCCTTAATTTATTGGATTTAGAGCCTATTAAGCTAATTAGGCGAGGTGCACCGGATAATTGCCAAAAGCTCAACAACCGTCGAGTCCTTTATTTCGCTATAATATAGCATTGTTATTGTGTATATAGAACATCTTTTTGGGAATGCTGCGAAGAGCGGTTGTCTATGGGGGACTCGCTGGGGCTGTTGTTGGTGCCATCAGCTATAAAGATGCAAGATCAAGAATTCATGATAGATTGATTCTTCCTATTGGTCGATATGTACTTGATGGGGAGACTGCGCATGAGCTGACGGTGCAACTGATGCAGTACCCATGGCTCAACCCCATTGAGCCAGACTCGGTTCGCTTACAGACTGTTCAAGAAACCGTTCTGTTCAAGGACAGACCTAATCCTAAGGTCCATCCTATACGATTGGATAATGCTGTAGGGGTTGCTGCAGGGTTCGACAAGAACGGCGAAGCCATCGATAGTTTGTTTGGACTAGGCCCTGCATATGTCGAGATTGGGTCTATCACGCCGTTGCCCCAGCCAGGCAACCCCAAGCCCCGAGTGTTTCGCTTACCTGAAGACGAGGCAGTTATTAACCGGTACGGATTCAACAGTAAAGGCCATAATGCCGTGTTGGCGACATTGGAGCAACGTCGCGAAAGGTTACTGAGGCGATACGGTACTGCAGAACATCCCGGTAAGGCCTTGGCTATTAATCTCGGTAAGAACAAAAATGGTGACGAGATTGAAGATTATGTCAAGGGAGTTAAAAAGTTTGGTCAGCTTGCAGACATTTTGGTTATCAATATTAGTAGTCCCAATACTCCTGGGTTACGTGACCTTCAACAAGGAGACCGGTTGACTGGGTTATTAAAAGCAGTGATAGATACTAGGAATTCATTACCCTTGACCAAATTACCTCCATTGGTAGTTAAGATTGCTCCTGATTTGACTAGTCAAGAAGTAAGTTCAATTGCCCAAAGTATTAAAGAGACTCAAGTAGATGGTGTGATTGTTGGTAATACCACCATAAGTCGACCTTCTGGCTTAAAAAGTGATAGTCGTGTTGTGAATGAGGTTGGGGGTCTTTCAGGGAAACCAGTTAAAGATTTGGAATTAAAAGTCTTGAAACAAATTAGACAAGAATTAGGTCCAAATTTCACAATTATTGGTTGTGGTGGGATTAGTAATGGAGAAGATGCTAAACAATATATAAATGCTGGTGCCAATCTTGTTCAGGTTTACACTTCAATGGTTTACAAAGGTCCGGGGGTTTTTACACGAATCAAACAATCTCTTGTAAATAACATTTAATGTTTAACTGACAGCTCTAAAATAAAGAAATATAGTCCATAGTAATAATATATTTATTCAGATAACTCAAAATCTTCTGGGTCTGATTCCACTGGGTCATAATTGACGCCCATTGATAATTCATGTTCCCTCACTAAATGCATTGTTCGACTATAAATGATGTAGGTAGTTGCGGTAGTCACCAATCCAGCAATTACAATTGAAACAACATCAATAATTTTGGAAGTAGTATCACTTTCCGACCCCAATTGAACAGTTTTCTGTCCAATAAAAACATGTATGAGCAATTTAGGAGAGGTCATTAATGTGGCTAATGCAAAACTTTTCAATGATACTGATGGTATAGAAGCTAAAGCACCATTAGAAAACGAGTATGGTAAAGGACATAATCTGATCATTGCCAACAATAAAAGACTATCCTTATCCAGGGCCTTGGAAAATCCAGCAAACTTGGCATTCTGAGAGGCCAATGCTATTGCTCTATCTCTTAGCAAGTATTTAAACACGGCAAAGCTCAAAGTTGACCCAACCAGCGTGGCACTGGCTAAAAGAGGCCAGCCTCCGGGGAACCCATAAACCATTCCCGCAAACGACGACAGCGCCGAGTAGCCTATCAAGGGAGGAAATGCAACGAGCGTGACCAGCAGAAACAGCACGGGAATGCCCCAGGGCTTCTGGCGCCACCAGTCCGATACTCGAACATTTGCCTCGAGTATCTCTTGTCGGTAGTACAGAGCGACCAAAACGACAATTGTCCAGGAAACACCCGCTGCAAACACGGCGACCTTCTTCCACAGGGGCAGCGCTCTGTAGAACCGCTCGTAGCTGGACCACAGCGCCACAATGTGGGACTTGGCCGAGGAAAACGTCGCCATTGGACAAGACCAACGGGGTTGGTTGGCTCCCTAACTTTATATACCGAACACCTAGATTCCGTATGGATGGATGATATGTCTATCCAGTACTGTAGCAGGAAGTACAAGCAATTGTGACACAAGCCTGGAACGAACCCTAAATTGGGGTAAATTCGGAGGTTGAGTAGCTAGCTATAATTAATTACCATACAAAAAACAGTTGTTAGCATAGCCAAATATTTCACACCTAAATTTGTAACTGTAAATATTCAGAGTTACACTCATAGGAGTTATATACGTACCCAAATTATACTGGGAGCCCACATAAATAAATTTATGGTCGGCTGGTTTAAGGTTCCGCGACCGATCATGACGTACGTACAGCAAGCAGCACTTGTTGCAGCAGGCAGACTATAAAAGGAGCCCCTTCCACCGGCTTCTTCTCTTGTTTGCTTTCTCTCAGTATTTTGTTTCTCTCCTCCACGTTTCCACTTCCAACTTTTCCTCAGATCTCACAGACCCTCTGGAAACCCTCTGGAAACAAACACCCTTGGAACAAACACACGTTGCCACTCTACGAACTACCTGCACCAATTGCTCAATTAACTCGCCATGGCTAAGACTCTGTTCACCGGTTTGGGTCCGCTCCCCACCGAGGCCCCCAAGCTCGCCTCGAACGTCCTCGACCTGTTCTCGCTCAAGGGCAAGGTCGCCTCCGTCACCGGGTCCTCCACCGGTATCGGCTACGCCGTGGCCGAGGCCTACGCCCAGGCCGGCGCCGACGTTGCGATCTGGTACAACTCCCACAATGCCGAGGACAAGGCTGCTGCTCTCGCCAAAAAGTACGGCGTCAACGCTAAGGCGTACAAGGTCTCTATCACTGATCCCGACGCTGTTGACAAGGCCATCACCCAGATCAAGAACGATTTCGGGAAGATTGACGTGTTTGTCGCCAATGCCGGCGTCCCATGGACGGCTGGTCCCTTGATTGATGCTCCTGACCACAAGGAGTGGAACAAGGTTGTTGATTTGGACTTGAACGGTGTTTATTACTGTGCCAAGGCCGTTGGCAAGATCTTCCGCGAACAGGGCCACGGTTCTTTGATCTTTACTGCTTCAATGTCTGGCCACATTGTCAACTTCCCTCAGATGCAGGCTTGCTACAATGCTGTCAAGGCCGGTGTCATTCATTTCGCCAAGTCCTTGGCCGTTGAATGGGCCGGCTTTGCTAGAGTCAATTCCATCTCTCCTGGCTACATTGCCACTGAAATCAGTGACTTCATCCCCAAGGAAACTAAGGCCAAATGGTGGGAATCTATCCCAATGGGAAGAGAAGGTCTGCCGCAAGAACTTGTTGGCGCGTATTTATACTTGGCCTCTGATGCCTCCACATACACCACCGGCTCGGACATTCGTGTCGACGGTGGATACGCTGCTCCTTAAGCGTTTGGTACATATAAAGGAATGAACAAAAAATGAAAAGTGTCTATTATAAGAATGAACAAAAAACAAAAAAAATCTGGGGGAGCTATAGCCGGCTTTAGCCGCACTATCATCGATGATCGATCTGTGAACCCAAGCTATATATCTAGAAGCTATAAGCTAGCTTAAGTAGAAATATTTTTGACATAAAAAAAAATCTATAAACCTAAATATATTATATTACTACCAAAACGATGAGCTCAGATAGAGATGAGTCCGACTCGGATTCTGCACCCGAGGAAGAGTCCGTTGAAACCAGTAAACTCAAAGTACTGGAGAAGGAACAAGAAATAGAAAGAGCACGGCAAAGTCTGTTGCAAAAGGAAAAAGAGCATAGAAAATCTTTAGATAGAAGAAATGCAGAGCAGCAAAGATTGAAAAAATCCAAACAAAAAGAGTCGGATGATGATGAAATAATACCAGCAACACCTAGTCCTAGGGCGCCTCAGATCAAGAAACCCGGTAAATCTTCAAAATTCGTTGATGGAATCACTGTCAAAGTGATCAAGAAATCTAGTAAATTACCACCCAAACGTGAAACAAGTTTACGAGATAAATATCTTCGTCGAAGACAACGAAAGTAAGAAGAAGAAGAAGAAAAGAATAATTTATTTACAAATCAGGTACCAACAATGTAACTAGTGGAACAACCATTCCAAGAGTACTTGCCAACAAATCATTTGATGAAATATTTTCTCCAATTTCTTGAAGAACATGCATGGCAACATATAAAAATGTTCCACCTGAAAACACCAATAACATACCTGTCCACCATTGGATCAATCTCATGTCACTGGATCCAAGCAGGGCAATTAATATATAAGTAGCAATAGCTCCTAATGGTGCTGCTCCTGCAAACACCAATAAATCTCTTTTAACCACATAATCGGAATGTCTTCCCTCTCCTATTAGTACTGCCGTCAACCCAAACGACGCAGGTGCCTTGTGAACAAGTATAGCTACGAATACAATAGTCTCCAATGCACTATTTTCAGCAGCTACCGATGCACCTAATGCTATACCATCAGTAATTGCATGTATAACCAATCCCACTGATATTGATGATGGCTTCGATTTATTTTCAGTAACAGCCGTCCCTTCTGCGGATTCGGCTCTACCGTCTGTTCTTAACGCTTCTAAGTCTATTCGTTCGAATTGTTCATGGCTATGGCCGTGTAATCCTGATACTTTATCCATTAAATACATAATGATGAACCCCGATACCAAAAATACCCCCAAACATTGTCTTGTTGCTCCTGTATCTGCGCCATCGCTGGTATACACTGCATCCGCGCCCTCGGGGATTATCACTATTAACGAGGTCCCAATAAGAATCCCACTCCCGAAAACTGAAATAAGACGGGTTTTTTCCTCGGTCAGTGGGAAATACACCGGAACCATTCCTGCTAGTATCGATCTTCCAAGTTAGCCCCAAACTATTTTTTTTTCTTCATCCCTACTGGTAATATATGCTTACACTACCAGCATGCCGACACATAGCAGAATCAACGTCAGTACCGGACTCATTATAAATAATTTGAATTTATTAAAATAAGACTGGCGTATACGTAATTACAAACAGATCTAAACTTTAAACGTGGTCGACTTTAAAAAAAAAAAAGTGTTATAACGCTACCTGATGAGGTGGTGCATTAGTAGGATAAAAGATTTGCTGAAGACCAAGCAGGAACATGACCAAGCATAGGTCCTGGATAAACAGTCTTACTAATTTGACATACTTTGTTGCAAGCAAAATGTATCCACTAAATGGTGGTGGGATTAAACTAGCCAAAGTCGTAATCATTCCTCCTCCAGTAACTGAATCTGTAAACCCTTCAAGAACAGTTTGACTAGATAACAGCAGTACTTGTAGACTGAAAAACTTCCATACAATTCCAGAGGGATCAATTAATAAGTAAATACCTAGTAAAATGCTTGATATTATATGTACTAATCGCCAGGTTTCTACTTGTTTGGGTTGATTCGTCGTTATATTGGCATGAGCACTTAAATCTTCATCTCCAGAAACTCCCGGAAACCCTGGGAACCCTGGAAACCCTGGGAATCCTGGGAATCCTGGCATTTCTTTACCCTGACCGGGAGAATTTTGCATTTGCTGTAACATCTTAAACAATTCATCAACTCCCTCTGGCATCTCTGGAACACTTTCTGTTGGATCCTCATCCTTTGTTCCCAGTACTGGCTCTCGAGTTGTAACACTATTGTCATTAATTTTTGGCTCATCCTTTTCATAATTTCGATAATCTTCACCAAATTGTGTTTTGGTGATTCTTGCCAACCGATCTTTACCTGATTCACGGATTCGTTTTTGTCTCCGTTCTCTTAGCCGTTGCTGTTTATCTTGAGCCGTTTCTGGCACCGCCTCTGGCGTCGTTGATTCTGACAAAGTTTCCGGATTTGGTGTCGACGCCATGGTTAAGTTCACTCAATTTACCGGTTAATCTAATACGTGATTGCCACGGAAGATATTCCTGATCTTCTGACCGTGTAATTGAATCCAATACTTGAAGGTCCCAAGTACCCAGCTTCCGTTCTATCAATTCCCGTTTCCTCGAAGCCTCAAAGTTCATCAAGCGACCCCGTCCACTGAAAATCGTAATACCCACTATAGCTAGGCCTAGGGTACCAGCTGCAGTTAGGCTTTCAGTACTATAATATTATAATGTTATAATTATAACATTATAGTTAGCGATGGGTATTAGCTGAGCGATCAATTTTATTATTAACGTTAACGAGGTCGAGGGCACGCTCAATATTTGCAATTATCCAATCAACGATAGTCAATATGCTACGACTCAGAACCCTCCCAACGAGAGGACTTCAGCTACGTCCCACGGCCTTCAGAGGTCTTAGATTTTACTCAGACAACGTTCCAGGGACTCATGAAGATGCGCGTGCGGCCATAATTAACCAGCAAGCACCTAACCGAACAACTACTTGGGCACCTTCACAGCGACCTAGATCCGAGGCAATGACTGGACCTAGATTCGAACAAGCAGATTTGACACTCCAGCCACGGCCATACGCAGCTATAGACTTGATTGCACAGGAGCCGGTGCGGTACGTTAGCGGCCATAAAGCGGTTTGTGACGGTGAAAAGGGTCCCCAACAGGGTCATCCAAGAATATATATTAATGTCGACAAGCCAGGTGCTCATGCATGCTTGTATTGCGGGTTAAGATACGCCAATACAAAGTACCGAGCGGACATTGAAGGAGCAAACGAGGATAAATAATTGTTGTTCATAGAATATATATATCATTTACATTTATCATCTATTTTCATTTTACACATATGTAACGTTATTCTTATTAATATTTATCGTAAAATAATCCTTTGGAAATGAAAAATTTGATTCGAGCGGCACAGCCGTTATTTGAAACAAGGCCTGCTTTGATTAAGCGAGGCGACCTTACTCCAGGAATCAGTTCATTGGAATATTTCAATAGAAGAAAAAAATTGGCAAGTTTATTACCTCCAAAATCATTAGCTATAATATTAGGAAATCGGACCCAATTTGCAACAAATTCAGTTTTTTATCAATTTAGACAAGACCCTAATTTCCAATATCTTACTGGGTTTATTGAACCGGGTGCAGCTTTAGCGATATGGAAACCAAGTGATATTGCATCTGAGTTGACTACATTATTGTTTGTTAAAGAACCAACTGAACATGATATCCAATGGGAAGGTGATTTTGCTGGAACTCAAAATGCAGTACAAGTTTTCAATGCTGATGAAGCATATCCCTTGAATCAAATGGGATCAGTTATATCTAAAATATTAGGTCAAGGTGCAGAATATTTATTCCATGAAACTCCAGAACCACGTCATGTTGAAGTTGATTTAAAACTCCCTAATTTTAATTCAATCACTCCATTTATTGAAAAATTAAGAGAAATTAAAAGTGAACAAGAAATTGATTGTATGAGAATAGCAAGTGAGATTTCTGCTCAAGCATATATTGAAGCTATGAGTAAGCCATTTGATTCTGAATATGAATTAAATAACTTTCTTGAATATAGATTTAAAACTGCTGGTGGTATAACCAAATTATCTGAAAGTGCTTATTTACCAGTAGTAGCTGGTGGTGATCATGGACTAATTATTCATTATACTAGAAATGATGATATATTACAAAAAGACGAAATGGTATTAGTGGACGCTGGCGCCCGCTATGGTGGTTATTGTGCAGATATTTCACGTACTTGGCCATCACATAGTGGGAAATTTACTGAACCACAAAGAGATCTATACAATGCAGTATTATCAGCACAAATACAATGTATAGATTATATAACCACCAATGTAAGTTTGAATGACTTGCATGAATTTTCAATCACCGCTTTGCAAAAGGAATTGAGCCAGTTAAAGGGGTTCGAAGATATTTCAAGAGCAACAATGTCAATCTTATATCCCCATTATATTGGACATCACTTAGGCTTGGATGTACACGATTTAAAGACTATTTCAAGAATGGGCAAGTTTAAGGCTAACCAGGTGGTAACGGTTGAACCGGGAATATACGTACCAAGAGATGATAAGTTTCCAAAACATTTCCAAGGGTTGGCTATACGAATTGAGGATAACGTAGTGGTAGGTGAAAGATATAATGAGAATTTGACCTGTGATACTCCAAAGGAGGTGGATAATATTGAAGGGTTGAGATTTTAATACTCCAAAAAAAGTGCAGTCATCGTCATGTATTTTCATCTACGTGCATCTACATATAACAGGGATTCAGGATGGTTTGTCTCCTTGGGTAAATCACACTGTTTCGCATATATCTACATGTAAATAGGCATATTCTTGTACAATTCTATAACCATTTGAAGACACCTGATCCATTGGTGGTTACATGACAGGTTAGCAGGTATGTATAAGCATTATAAAATGTAAATACAAATAGGGCTGATATTAACAGTGGGAATACCTCATACTTTTAAGACTTCTTCTTGTATATGTAAGCGAGATACCCTTCTCATTGTTAAAAAGTTAGGCTTGGTTTTGTCTTGTCTTGCCGAATTTTTGTAGCAATTATAATTACTCCCGGCCAGTGTATCTATTCACAAAAGATGAACTGGCATTTTAACTGGTGCACTTTTGTTCAGCATGGATACTTGGTTGTTACATTAGTACGTATATGTCCAACCTAGTAACTAAAGGCTTTTCTTAACATCCCAGCTGAGATTTCTGTACTGTCAGTAAATGTAGGTCCACAAGCTGTTTGTCGTTGGTTCGGTGGTGGTATTTGCAAATATACCATTATGGATATTAAGATAGACTCACTTATGGTTCATGCTAATTTCACATAGCAATAGAAAAGGTAGAGAATATAGCTATGAAAGTAATATTAAGAACTTACCAGGCTCTCACTTATAGTTATAATATTGCAAATTTGGGCTTTGAAAGTTTTTAGTTCGGTTATCGGCGGCATTTCAGCCGCGTGGCTTTATAACAAGCTTGCCAACTCAAATTAACGTCAACAGTAATTATATGGATATCATATCTGTGCTTCCAGGTTATTAGTCACGGGTGCATAGTGGCTAGTTACTGGTTTCAGAATGTCAGTTGGTCTCTCCGTTTGTGTGGATGCCAGTTGACCCACTTTTGGCGATTCTAACTAATACTGCAAGAATTTCAATAGTTGCTTATAGATCCATGCAATACTATGTCAGTCAGGTTCATAGGTCAGTTTAGTCTGCATAATAAACGTACAAGTGTCATTATTGCTATACAAAGTAAGTAGAATTGTAATAACTACAAATAGTACCCTTGCGATACCATGTATTGCTTCCGCATCCTGTATCACCATTACGCCAAGTATTAGCACTTTAGTCATACTGGATACCCATAAAATGCGGTATTATTCTGCCGTTCATAGTGGGTGGTGAGCTTCTCCGACTGTCCAGTCCAACAATGCTATAACTTCCGACATTGCCTATCATCCTCGTTGAAACTTCATTAATCATGATGATGATGATGATCAGGATCATCTCCGTGAATAAAGTCACAGAGATTAAGTCGACCCATATAGAAGGCATTGACAGTTAAATATTCCCAAGAAAACCAATTAGCAGGTGGACCTCCTCGGGCCATGTCTCCTTCCCATTGTTCATTGAGACTAGCTTCGCCGGTTGCCCTCCCATAGTCCAGCGCCTCCACTTCCTCCGTTGAATACTTTTCCACGATCTTATCCATGAACTCTTCAATAGGCATGTTAGGTCCCGCGCCTTCACTTTGTAAGTAGGACAAGAGTTCCATTACCCAATACCAGTTTTTCTTCAATGGTGGAGCGTCCGGTTCAGGGATATGAGCTTCGACTTGGTGAACAAGACTGGTGTATTTGTGGTCGACCTTTGGATTGACTAGTACAGTGTACATATATTTGGATTCTGGTGGTGCTAAATGTGATATAATCTTGCATCTAAGGTTCCAGTCAAT
Organism: Groenewaldozyma tartarivorans; assembly: GCA_030574255.1. Classification (NCBI taxonomy): domain Eukaryota; kingdom Fungi; phylum Ascomycota; class Dipodascomycetes; order Dipodascales; family Trichomonascaceae; genus Groenewaldozyma; species Groenewaldozyma tartarivorans. Next base: position 10,737 of record JAJMEQ010000008.1, on the reverse strand, counting down.
ACCTCCATCTTCATCTTCAATGGCAACCCCCGAGGAAGCACAGGCCATGTATGTGCCGTTGACAACCATAACTACATCTAGCTTGAACCGTTGTTGTAAATGGTCAAGGGGTGTTTTCATAAGATATCCAGGAATCTTCCGGTCTAATGGCTGAACGCCAACAAAAACTCTACTTTTATTTCGGGTAGATATATAGTCAAGCAAGTAATCAACATCCGTCCCGCGGATCCCTGTATCAACTTCATTCTCATTATGTCGGTTGAACCTCTCAGGATTCGATAATGACTGGAATCTTTCACTTGACTTGAACATGTTGTAAAATTCTGATTACCAGTAGTAATGAATTCAGACGATTGATATCGAATTCAGCAAATGATCGATCGCGATGCCACAAATTTTACAGACTTCTAGATCTAGATCTAGATCTATCATGATCATGTAGCTATAGCATATCAACGAGTTGGTACGCGTACGGGATTTTTCATTGCTATAATTTAAATTCATAGCGTATCTGAATCACTAGATCAGTTATATCTTACATATGGTACCGGTATGTCACTTTTTGATTATATGGGATTTTGTCAAGGGTCACAGTTCAATAACACTAAAGTAATAGCCTCGTGATAATCGTGGAAGCTAATTTGTCTCATTTGAAACGCTTTTTATGTAGCAACTTATACAGTTTTGGCATATTAATGGGAGGAATGATCCTAGTTACTCTCGTTCGTGTTACTTGCTGTTACAGGTTCATCCCTACTTCTCCCTGTTGACTATTATTTTCGACTTGATTACTAGACTTTTCTGCCTCATCCTTATTGTATAATGAGCACTAGAATTCTGTAAGAATACACTGCACAACTTGTGATCTCATATCTTCTTTACCTACAATGTTCTTCCATTGGGAGATTTCTCTAAGCCAAAATCATAACTTTTGTTGTAATTTTTCGATAACTCTGCTGAATATTCTTTGATAGGAACAAAATTCACCTAATTTTCTTTTGGGGAAATCATTAAGGATCTCTTGTCTTTTCTTCTTACTTCCTATATGTCCAGTAAGTGCCTCTGACTCAAGAAGCCATCGCATTAAAAGTTTGTAGCTGTCCCTTTAATTGTGATCTAATGGACGAACTGGATATATCCCAGTTTTTTTGAATATCGTCCTAGCATTTTTATCGCTACATAATTTCTCAGTATCTAAGTTACCTGCTCTTAATAATTTGTAAAATCAAACATGTCGCCTATTAATGCTTATATTCTTTAAAATGCATTCTGCAGTCATTCTCTCCAACTGAAGATCAGTGAGAGGACTTGAACCCGGGCTCGCAACTGTTCGTATCCAATCAGCAACTTTTCTATGTTCCTTTCCAAACCAAGACGCTTGTTCCTCAATTCGAGGAGCAAGACCCTCTACCTTATTTTTCAGATAAGTCTCATAATCTGGCTCTGTAAAATGAATGCGCTTTTTGCGGCACCCAATTTTGTCGTAACATTTTTTCTACGTTTTCGCTACTTGCTCGCCTATAGTCCCGGTGTTAGGTAATTTGCGTTTCCTACCGGTAGGCATATTCAAAGCTCTTAGATACGGGCCTTATTTTGCCATGAACATGAATAACTGTGCATGGTAAGAACAGTAGAGGTAGAAGGCTCAATATGCATGATATTACATCAGAGTCCTCTTCTACTCTTGATGACATGGCAGAATTGGCTTATAAGAGTGGTTTACCCGTTTATAATTCGGTTAGTAATACTCTTCGGGGTACGACAACTTGCAATACAATCATTCAAATCATGTTATTAGCAGATATAATTGGGGGACATTACGGTCTTTCTAGAGCACAGGCAGGTGTTATCTTATTGCCTAAAATACATGAGTTATGTGTTTCGTTTGCTGGTGCTAATAATTGGAGTCTTGAAGCTACTGTAGGACTTCATCAGCGCTTATATAAGTATATATCTGAGTAAGATTCATTTGTATAACGTGGAACTGGATAACAAATCTCTAACGAAATCTTGCGAGAACATTGATATTGAATCTGTGAAAAGGACAATGCATGACTTAAACGGCTTATGTCCCAATAGAAGGGTAATTGATATACAGCTTTGATAAATGGAAGGTTTGGTGGAGTGTACCAGTTTGTCGTGGTGGTAGCTGTATAAATATAAACAGTATTTGAAGACGTGATAGATCTGAGCAACGTTATCGCTCAATTTGGCAATTCAGGGGTACCCGATCCGATCCGATCAGATCTAGATCTAACTTTAAGTAGCCGCATAGGATTCCGATGGAATATATTGAAGTGAGCGTCCAGTCTAAAGTCAACTGGACAATACCAATAGTTCTATATGTAAAAGTGGCAAGACTAGGTTTGTTTACTCGTTTTATAATTTTAAGGCTTGTTTGATTGCAATGTGGAATTTAAATATATCTGTATTTAGATTTAGGATAGCCATTAATTTTTTCTATATATATTCATAGGGTATCCAGTTTCATTTATTCGGATTAGTTGAAAACTGTGACTCTCAATTCGATTTTGAGCTCATTCACGGATATTAACTCAGTGGCTGTTATTTGGCAATTGGCACATTCACATACTAAAGAGCGCTAACTTTTCATGCTCTCTTTTTAAGGTTATACCTGTAGTTCACTATTGTCTATGACAACCCCACGCCTTAAAAGTGTGAAATTCACTGTGAATTGGTTCAACGCTGAAGCCTGATTTTATAACTGGTGACTATTGGTGTTTTGTAAATACAGAGGTTGATAGCACAATGCACATATAATATGCTTAGTCGACTAAAAATCTCAGGTTTATTCTGTTATTCAATAGAACGTGAGCAGATGCTATGCCGGAGCGGCGTAACAGCTACTGCCCAACGCTACGTAGAATTTTTCCTGGATATTCTAGGTTTAGCACTTTGAAGTTTGGCTTAATTTATTGCTAAAAAGTTAAACCCGTCGGCGGCTGGTCGGTCAAACTCGGTTTATCAATCACATATACTTGTTACCGTAGCAACTAATTTCTAATAACTAGATTTTACAATAAGTTATCAATAACCAGCCATTCACAGTGGCAATTCTTCTGGAATTTTGCCCATGTATAAAATCCTTCAATGCAGTGTCAGTTTTCCAATTTTCACGTTGTTCTGGGTGATATTGAAAGAGATATTTTGATTTTAAAATTTTTTAAAATTTTAAAACCTTGAATTGGAAGACGCTTCTAGATTATATGGATTTAACTCAGCTTTTGATTCATTTTTAATTTTTCAAAGTTTTTTAAATTAGGATAATTCCCAATTGTGTTGGCATAGAAACTAAATAACGCTATGTATACTAAACTAGACAGCTAGAAACTTGCCAATGACAAAAAAAGCACCATATGCCATACAAATGTTTGAAGATATCAAACCGTTGATTCAAACAATATTGTAGCATACGTCATTAATGTCTCCCCACAATTCGACGATCGACCACATCGATCACATAAATTTAAATTTGCATGATAGTGAAACACAAGTTAGCTGAGCTCCCAACTCTTTACTCTACGGTAGTCTCTACCCATTTAAACAAAAGAGACCAACAGATTCTCATTCTACGATAATGTAGCTCAATAACGATACAGATATCAATTATTTATTATTTGGGACCCTGGTATAACTGCTTGGCCGGCATTATAATAGCTGGATATCCTAACTGAGTCACTAGCATGTGAAACATTGCTCAACAATGCACAAGGCCAGCATTGTATCCATTACTTCCAATAAAGTTAACTATTACATTGTCACTATATATTCTGTTACTGGATATCTGTTCATAGCACGTGCTCCATGGTTAGCTCAGGCCAAAAGTATAGACATGAAATATCCCAGAGGCTCCCGGCCATGCTTACAAATTGAAGAATCCAATAAGTAGCATTTGATACCGCTGAGCGACTAAGGCATCGAGAGAACATATATGTCTTGCTGTCAAGCTGGATACTGTGGGCCGCTACTGTGCAATGCAGTGTGCATTCTATTGGACCATTAAACCATTCTATTAGCATCTATATTCAATCCACTAGGATGAAGTCTCTACGGCTACCCAATCTATACATAAGTTGCAATTGTAAAACTAATATTGTGGATCTCAGCTGTACCCCAGAAGCACACTAGTGGATTCCCCAGATTGTCTGTATACAGCTGTGTAAGGTTAAGCGCTCTAAAACCTGCCAATAAAAGCGTAGCTAAACTTTAATTTGCGTTGTTGGGCTTATCGGGGATCGAACCCCTCAGACAAGAAGCTTCAGTACGTACTGTTTAAACGTTTTGGCTGGTAAATTTATAAGCTAGTTAGCCAGTGAGGATAAAGTTAACGTTAAGTACGTACTTAAGCTTGAACCCCTCATTTTGCCATTCCTGAAATTTCTTTAGTAATTATAATACTTCATCCTACAATGGCCTCAGCTTCACGGTTTGCACAGTTCCTCAACTCAGAGACCGGGCCACGGACAGTCCATTTCTGGGTAAGTCTTCACGTCTTGACTCGCACTTGCGAACACTAACTGACTATTCTAGGCGCCTGTGATGAAAGTAAGCAATAAGTGATAATTTTTCTCTTTCTTTTCTTTCTTTCTTTTCTTCTGGTGGGAGGGATTATTTTTTCTAACATATCAGTGGTCACTTGTCATTGCCGGAATCAATGATATCCAGAGACCAGTAGAAAACTTGTCGGGTACACAGCAAATCGCTTTAACTGCCACGGGGCTCATCTGGACACGATGGTGTTTTGTTATTCGACCACGGAATATGTTACTAGCATCAGTCAATTTCTTCCTTGGTACCGTTGCTGCATACCAGTTATCGAGAATATACAGATATCAAACACATACATTGGGACGTACTCCTACACAGGCCATCAAGAACATCATTTCTGGTGAAAAGTCTCCAGGAAAAGTAGCAGCAGCATAATAATAACATAAATAAAATGATATTATAGAGGTTTTATGTTTTAAAATTTATATATTAAGGTCATCATCATTAATAGTATCATCATGGTCACTTTGTTGTTGACTTTCATTAATTGTTCTTTCTTCACTGTACAATGAATTATTATTATTATTATTCAAATAACTTGTAAATGAATGTGATGAATCTTGAGGGGTTGTAAATACCGTATTAGCAGTAGTGAGATTGACTACTTCATTTGAATCATTTGGTTCATCAAATGGATCAGTTGATATTGCCATAAGATCATCTAATCCTTCACCTGACCAACCCTTTTTAGCTAATCCTTCCATTATATCAACTTCAGCTCTAACTAGAGAACTAACATTATTAGCCAATTTTTTCAAAAAATCATTATGCAGTTGATGAATCTTAGTAAAATAGTCCACTTTCAAATCATACAATTCATCTATTTTACCACTAACTTGTAATAAATTTGTTTTATAATCATTTAATTTATCAAGTCTATGACGATGAAATCTTGATGATGAGGATTTTTTTAAATTTGATTCTAAATTTCTTAACTCTTGCTTTTTTAGCATCATATTGACTTGTAATTTATGTCTTGTTTCATTTATATCCTTTTCAAATTGATTTAATCCTTTATTAATTGGATCTTCAAATTTCATTTGACATGCACTATGAGCCATCACCTGTTGATGGTTTGATATTAAATATTGTAATGCCGACGAAGACATTAAGATATGCTCAATATCCTCTTGTGGCTCCTGGTCTTCATTGGATTCTTGTACATTACTAACTCCTTTTAGTCTTGAACATTGATCAAGAGAATATGCAAGGTCAGCAGCTTTATTGGCCATTATTTCCACACTATTTCTATATTCGCCAGCACATTTTAATAAATGCCGGTATGCACTAATGTTGGTTTCCAAATCTTTATCGCTTAGCAGTACTGGAATATCTCTAGGGTCAGGTACAAATATAGACCCATTGGTCGTGGGATGAGAAACAATCGATGCCTGTTCCCCTTGTGATATCCTACTTGATAACGACTGGGTCCGCAAATGTCCATTAATGTCTCTAAACGTAGACGACTCCTCCTCACCGTTAGACGACGACCGCCGTCCTCGGGGCCCCAAAAAAGTGGCAAATTCCGTTAAATGCGCCGGTGTTTCCATCAAGTATTATCATTGGCCGTATACGGTACGCGTATCTTTAGATATCTAGTTAGAGCTCTGGCCATGGCCATGGCCATGCTATAGCTAGGCCTTTATTGCAATCGATATATCGCCGTAACATGTGATAGGCACGTGACAAATCATCACGTGATTGGATGATGAGACAAATCACGTGACTGGAGTAAAATCGGCAAAAATCGGCAATTAGCTAGGCCTATAACCATAATGTAATTAATTTTGTCACCCGATGACCGATGACGAGTGACTAATCGTGATGATGACTATTTTACCTACCAAACTATCAACGAATGTGTCATCGGGGGTAATTGCGTAACCATTACAATTATTGGCCTTTTTGTGAGAAGTCTCATTTTTATATAACGGCACCGGGTTTTCCAACACCACCCGTCCATTCTTCTTTCCTTCCTCCCCTTCCCCTTTTTTTTTGTTTTGGCCTTGGAAAGCCACTGCTCCCCTTTTCTCTTTGCGTATCCCGGGAGTGCTAGCGCTCGCTCTGGTGATATCCTTTGTCAGGTCTCTTTTTGTTAATTTTTATTCTTTTTTTTGTTAGGTTTTTTTTGTTAGTTTTATTTGAATGGTGTTCGGCAAGATGGTTTATTCGACCGTCTAAAGTTCCTTTTTTTTCCAAGAAGCTCTTCAACAAGCTCTTTCGAGGAATAGACTGTGACTATTTTTCTTTTTGCGGAACACGAAGGTTATATAAATGACAACCAATAATAATAATAATACAAGCATGGGCGTACAAAAGGATAATAATGTGCCTGAGAGCGACCGATTTGTTGATTCATTAGTTGTACTTGCTGCAGCTATTATTGAACGGTTATGGCCCAATAGTCAGCAACGGTGTGATTATCATGATATTGAGGGTTCTTGTAAGGATGATATTGATGCTAAACGGATGATAAGTTTAAAGAAATTTCTTCAAGAAATACTTAAACGCTCAAAAACATCATATTCAACATTTCAAGTTGCTCTTTATTATCTTGTTCAATTACATGGGAAATTCGATGATCCATCTTCAACAGATAAGTTTAAACCAGGATTACGATGTGGTAGAAGGGGGTTTTTAAGTAGTTTAATGCTTGCTCATAAATATTTACAAGATCGTACTTATTCAGCTAAGGCATGGTCAAAGATCAGTGGATTGAGTGTTAAAGAATTAACATTCAATGAATTGGAATTACTAAAGTTATTGGAGTTTAGACTACATATTCCTCGTCAAGTATATTCTTGTTGGTTATCATTAACCTTAGATACAAGATGGATTAATCAAATAACAAACTCTGAAAATCCAATGAATCCTTGCAATTGTGGGAAAGATGCTGACCGAACTTCTAAAACTGATATTTCCAAGGCATTGATTCCAATAAAACCAGGAAATGCTACTTGTAACGAGTCAAGTAATACTTCCTTGGAAGTGACAAGCATATATGCAACCCCTCCATTAAGTGATAACGAGATTTCTCCAAAGAAACGTCCGTTGGAATTAGATGAAGAAGAAAGTATCAAACGGATCAAATTATAAATGCATCGATCTCATATTTGTAAATTAACTTATTTAATATATTAGCAAAGGTTATTATTAAAAGTATATACTACTTTGTTCATTATCATGTCTCATCAATTCGTTAAATCATAAGTATTATTTGTTGACTACTTTTGAAATATCCATTTTCTGTTTCCCCGGGCCTGGGCCTGGGCCTTGAGTTTGGTTTTGACCCTGATCCTGGGATTGGCTCTGATCCTGGTCATGCCGGCCCTGGCTCTCGTCAGGATAAGCGAATGGGGGGTATTGTGGAGGCTGGGGCGGCGGAACAAACACATAGTACTGCTGTCCGGCAGCATCGTACTGTGGAGTCGGCTGGCCGTACCCAAACTGCGGGCCCAACGGCGCACCCGGCACGACCCCCATTTGCTGCTGCTGCTGCTGCTGCTGCTGCTGCATTGGCATGGGCGGTCGCTGGAACGGCAACTGCGGAGGAGTGCCCTGGGGCGGAATGACGGGTGCGACGTACCAGTAATGCTGGGGAGGTAACTGGGGCTGCGCGGGCATTGGAGGAGGCTCATAGTACTGCGAGGAGCTCCAGTCCTGCGCCACTGACGGAGGAGGAGGAGGTGGTGGTGGCGGTGGCGGTGGTGGCAGAGGAGGAGGCATGCTGAGAGGCCTCCAGGACATTTGGTAGTTGGCGAGGTCTTCAAAGGGAGGCTGACCGACTGGAGGCGAATGGATGCTTGCTGCGCGGTCGGCGGAGCCCACTGCCTCCGAGCTGACGGGCGTGAACACGCACTCCTGGTTGAACCGCTGGCAGTTCAAACACCTCGTCGGAGGGCCCCCGTCTTTGGACTCCTGGGGGCCCGAGCACTTGATTTTGCGTCGTCGACAATACCGGCACGCGATAAGCGTTCTCTGTCGAGCGGGACGTCTTGTCTTCGACACGTTCAGCGACGTGGACCTTGATTTTGTGTTTGCGCCTGCATTTGAGCCTGCATTTGCTGGGATTGGAGCAGTGACAACTCGACGACCAGCTGTGGAGGATCTCGAGAATCTCGAGGTTAAAGATGATGACGATGAGGTATCGACTGTTAAAATTTCCTCGGGAAGTTCCGATGTGAGGTTATGTTGGAGATTGTCGGGCCGTCTTTGCAATTGTGCATGAGGGATAAATTGTCGATCTCTAGGCAAATACGACGTTGACGGGGAGCCAGGACGGCCAGACGAGGACGCGGAGGAGGCAATGGAAGGACTGGTGTGCAAAGGGGGTGCCTCCGAAGATGAAGATGAAGAAAAGTTTGGGTTTTCCAATGGAGGAGGAGGAGGTGGAGGCGGTGGTGGTGGAGGAGGTGGAGGATGATCTGAGTATTGTTGATGATCACCTCGTGATGATTGAGACATTGTTTAAAACCTTGAAGCACAGACCCATTAATATAACTAATGAAAAAAGGGGGAAATGAACCAAGAAGGAGAAAAAGATTTGGAAAACAAGATTTTTTTTTTTCTTTTCAAATTGGCAGGAGTCCAATTTTAATGAACCAAGGGAGGCAAATAACAGTTATTATTAATATTAATAATAATAAAAAGAATGAGGTTTTCAAAATAATAGCAATTAAAATGGCAATAAATGATTCCCTTGGAAATAAATGATTTAGCACCACTTATCTATTACTATTAGTATTGGGTAAATTTTTTTTCTCTGGCTCTGGCTTTTTCTTTTTGTCGACTGGGCTTTCCCTCCACGGCGACTCGACTCAACACTGTCAACAGCTACCTGGGGAGAAATAAGGAGGAGATGGGTTCGAGAAAACGAAAGGAGGGAAAGACCGTACTATTTAACTCACCCGGGTTTGATTTTTCTGGCCTGGCTCCTAATTTTTTTTGCCCACCGAGGGAGTAGTGAAGAGTTCTATTTATCCATTTATTTGTGTTTACGTAGGTATTTTTCTTCTTTTATTTTTCCTACAAGCACAGGGCGGGAGGATCCAGGAGCACGCTACCGAGCAGCGTCATTAAAGGGAGAAAGAGTATTTGACAATGGGTAGGTTTTCTTTTATTTTTTTTATTATTATTATTTTTTTTTTTATTATTATTTTTTTTTTATTATTTTATTTAAGAAAAGACAATGGGCGAGAAAAACAAATCATGGCGTATTTCAACGATTCAGTGGGAAGTACGAGGCCATGGGTGAAAAGAAAAAAAAAAGGAGAGCCAGGTGGGTAATCACTTAATTAGTTTACCCTTTTGGGAAAACAAAGTGGGAGATCTTTTACTTTTTTTTTTTTTTTTTTTTTTGTTTTGTTTTTTTTTTTCTTATTTATCATAGCTATTTACATTGTTAGGTACTTTCTTGCACGTATTGCTAGGAAACTTGCATGAGCGTTCCCGAGATACCATTACTAATCCCGAGTTTCGCGAGACCTAAATCTTTGCAAATAACTGGTGATATCATCGATCGATTAAGGCTTGCGGAAAAATCTGTTATCCATTAATGTGCACATGCACATGTGCAATTTTGCTAGCTATGCAAGCGAGCATGTGCATGCGCCGGCCGGCTTCCGGGATCTCATAAAAAGCACTTGAACTTGCATATATTTATTTATATATCATAATGATCTAACATAACATAACATAATGATATATTATAATCTATACTAGCTGCTAAGTTACATTGTTAATTGACTGGCGACAAAGTGAGGCGCGCGGCGACGCAGGGGGCGGCCGGTTCCACCGAGAACCTACACAATGGGGATCCATGCCAAGTCAACAATGGGCCCTTATATACCGTAATATTATTAATTTCCAGCTGCTGACTGATTTGTATCCCAAAGCTGGTGGTCCCAGATCCGTCTGAGATTGAGTTTGGACGAGTATATATAATGATTATTATATGGATCCAGGGGCTAAGCTTCAATATTGTAGTTAAAGTTCGCATGTGAAGGTCGACCACGAGGCAGATCACCAACAATATTTTAGAACTAAGCGTAACGCTAGCACTAACACTAATACCAAATAATACCAATATCACTAATCAATACTATAACAATAACAATAATAATAATAATAATAATAATAATAATAATAATAATAATAATAATAATAATA